>JAQQZZ010009850.1:0-11619 GCA_030265115.1 Mopalia vespertina | reverse complement strand
TAAAATAAACCGAAATATTGAATCACCATGTATCCATGTGTATCTTTTATTGGAGTTGTAAGTTTACTCTACTATGTTACGTAATGTTTTGTATAGTAGTGGCGGCAGAGGTGTATATTTTTGTCCAAACTTGGTGCCAATCAATCTGATGAAACTAGTATTCAGACTATGTTTACTCTTATCTGTCTACATTTCCGTTGAATAAACAGCGAGCATACATAATTATGTTTGGCTGACAAATTTTAACATAAGCAATACAATAGAGAATTGTTTTCTCCGCTGAAGATTACAAACTGTAGGCCTACCACGTATGTGGCGGTTCAGAAGGAACACAAATTTTGCTGTATTCTTACCCACACTATCCGAGCGCTTAAAGGGAAAGACAACTGTTTTTCGACCTAAACTTATTATTTTTATTGCATATTTTCAAAGTCAAACATCTGTATTGCACTTGCATTCGAGTAAGCATAGCCGTTAACAGGCGTGACTGACGTCATTGTTCGAAACACGGTCGGTCACCAGTGTGTCCGTATGCTTATGGATGCGTTGGAAAGCATTTATAACAACACGGCATATACACAAGCTTGGTCATGCAAGCCGCGCAATGTTAATCTGTTGTGTAGGCTACATATCAAAATAGCTCTTTGAGTAACACATACGTTTAGCATGTTTTCAATTAAAAAACCGTTTTAACAAATCCGATTTTTAATACCAGGTTGATATGTACTAAACGGTTGTTTGTTGTTGTTGTTTCGCTTGGGAACGGAACCCTCATTTTCGGCTTTAGGCCTATATGAAAGCATCCACCAGTGTAGGCTATGGGGACAGCCACGACTATAGATAGTCAAACTACCATGTTTTCGAACAATGACGTCAGTTCCGTTTTTAATATTAACTTATTAACGGCTATGCTAATTCGATTGAAAGTGCAATACAGATGGTTATCTTTGAAAATATGCAATAAAAATAATAAGTTTAGGTCGAAAAACAGTTGTCTTTCCCTTTAACCGTTTCACTGGTATTCGCATTTTGTAACCACCAAGTACCATCTAGCCTGTCAACGCAGACTTGGAACTGTGGGATAAACCCGCGTCATCACTATCTTACCAAGAAGTGATCAGGCAGGGCACTACTTTTAGTCACAGTTACGAAAAAAATCCAGCTGCTTAAAAATTTGAAAATGTGTGATGTGGATCAACATTAAATGGAACAATCTTTTGCTAGAAAGATTGTTAGAATCTTCTACATTATAAAATAGTTCCCTTGTTTTATTAAGCTGTAAGTTGTCTTGCTACGACCATACAATTTACGCCATTTTAGAGAATATCACTACATTCAAAATGGTCTTGGTTTATGACCAAGCTGGCTGTACGCAAGTCATGTAGGTAAGACGGCGACGGTTTTAATCAAATGTTGAATTCGTTTCGACCGGAATTTTTCTGGATGAAAATACGTATCTTATTGAATTGTATATACAGTCAATAGAGATACGACGTCCGGCCGTACGAAACTTTTAGAAATAAGGCCTACTCTGAATAGAAACTAATATTGAATCCGTATGGCCTCTTACCTCGCCAAAAAACGTTCTGCCCTGTTCGTTGAATACTCACCGAGGGGCGGTTCACAACAATGGAGAGAGCCATGCATGCATGTCCCGCCAAATCTCACTCTCAAATCGGGAAGACATTCTAAATAGATCAAACGCGAGTAGGGTATACTACTGAGAAATTGTTGATTTTTACGTGAAAATAGACTTCAAGTGGTCGTTTTGTGGGTTGATCTAACCCACATGTGTTCAAGGAAGAAAACGAAATGGTTTAAATCGAGATATGGCCACACAGTTTGTATATACTGGAAGATTCAGTGCAGAAATATGGTAGCGTTCGCTTAATTCTAAAGGCTAGAAAGACGCCTGGAGGATAGATGGTTTCGAGTGCTGCTGAAATATAATTGAGATCTGGTAAAAATAAACTTGTATGTCTTCAAGTTATTTTAGAACAGAAAATATACGCTTTTAGGTTTCTCGTAACGCGGTATGCAGACGAGGCTATACATGTAAAATAACGCCACTCGACAAAGACCTAGCTATATTTTTCTTGTAAAGAAAGAGTTCAAATGTTGCGTGCCTTTGACTATGTTATAGGCCTACATAGAAATGATAAATAAACATGTCATCTGATATGTTACCATGCTGGTGTCAAACCTGCTAAATAATCTATCTCACGGGAAAATGTTCACAGAAATCGGCTATTTGTCTGTTTTCTGACCACAAGGAGTGCGTATATACATTCATAATGAAATAATAAGCTGATACGATGGAACATTTACAGTCTAACAGATATACTATCCTCCTGAAACAAGCACCAAGGTTAAACACTAAACTTGGCAGATATATGGAAACTATTGCATTATATCGCGATTATAACTAATGCAGGATATCATCACTATGTAAAAATGTTAAACACACGTTTATCTGACGATCTAATATTTGCTGAATTTCACTCTTAACTGAAAGATGGTTTTAAACACGGGCTCGTTTGAGTGATACTTTTATAATCGGCTTGACGATAAAGTTGTATATTTAATGTAGGCATAGATGCATCGGATTCTATTTCAGCGTAAAAGATTTTCTAAACCAACTTGGCCTTGACTTAGGCCTTAATGTACATAAAGTACTTGAAAAAAGAAAACACAAACAACTTTGTAATATGCACCTTTTCTTTGTGCGTTGTGTAGGTTACAAATGGAATTTAATTCGATGATGTAAGCCGCGGTTTATATCAACCCAATATTGGTTGTACTCATTAAAATAGGGTATAATATGAATATCCTATATAAATACATCACCCTGACCCTAATTTCTATAAACACTTGAGCTTTCTGTTGCGCCGGTGCTCTCAGCCGAGGACTAAAGGGCAACATAAAGCGATCTGTTTGTGATATATTTGTATAACGTAGTGTGATTGTCCTGAATTTGTCCTGCCTTGTCTTTGTTTCTTGCCGTGCCAGTGGCGTCGAGGGTGATATCCTTCACCCATTGGGCTGGCACGCCATCATGTGTGTGAAATAACCTTAATTACGGCGTTAAACCCCAATCAAACAAATCTATAAAGACTTGTAAGTCAATCAAAATTCGTGTCTATCCCTCACATCAGCTGTTTATACATACATGTTGACCAAGTGTGCATATAAACTGCGCCCCGTTCTCTATTTAGTTCAGCCGAGCTTTGTGTAAAATAATTCGGTCAAATTGTTCACCCGCTAAAGCAAGTATGAGGTGTTAGAAACAGCTATTTGTTCGGCGCTTGTATCAGACGACTTTAAGCCCAGTGAAGCTATAACAAAGACACCTTTATGAACGTTCATTACGGAAGTCTGACAAGGCCATCTTTTTCTTGAAACGAAGCGAGGTTTCCAAGGTGAACAACCGAGATTATACCCATGGTCAATTTGAACCAAGAGGGATACTTCAACAATCGAAACTATCATTTGTTAGAAATTTATCGATGAATTCCGATGTGCCTACGAATACATATTTCAGGCACCGTGTTTATATTTTAGTGAAAAAATCTATAATGTGGCGTAAAGCATCAATCAAATAAATTAACAATATGAAAGCGTAATCCACAGCTTTGCTATAACAACGGTTTATTCCTGGTAACAATCCAGTTTTAACAATTGTATCAGGCTGCATTTGATGAAAACTGGGACAGTGTTACCTCCATGGCATTGGGTATAGACCGCTTGGACATAAACCAGGGCCATTACAGTGAAGATATATTCGGTATATTACCGCAAACTGTGTCTGTGGCTAATAATAACAATCCGCCACATGAATTCCTGGAAAGAACGGTATGGTGTGGGGTTAATCCAAAGTTTCAATCTTCGTTGAAGAGCTAAATGGTACTTGATTTTAATCAAAAACCCTGACTGGTTAGAGCACCTCATAGCAGAATAGACAATGATGTAACACGACATTAACATTCAAAATAACTCAAAACATAAAACATAGTTTCATCCTGTTAACCCCACTTAAGTTTTTCATCCTTCACCACGCTGACAATCGTTGATAGAGCGTGAATAATCAAGAATAGCAGACTGTGTAAGTAGCAATCAAATATTGGCCTACAACCCTGATACACCAGGTACGATTGACCCATTATGTAGAAGAATATAGTGTGCTGTTTTGCAATCATGAATTTGTCATTTTACTTAGGCGAAAAGTGGGCAAATGTTAACAGATTAAAGGTATAATAAACAGAAAAAACTACGTTCAATGCAAAACCAAAGAAAGACCACACATACTTTACAATAGGGCACGTGGTCATGGTTCATTGATTAGCGTTTCCGACTACTTATCCTCCTTAGATGTAGCTCTGACAGGATCGAGTATCCTTGTCCCACTGCCGCTGGTAATCGCAGAGGTGGTTTTCAGGATTGAAAAAGTGTTAAAAAAACCAACATATTTCCATGCTGATGATAGCATTCTAGAACAGAATGCATTCAATTGTATAACTGTCACGTACCATGTAGGTAAATTGCAATGAAGATAGTAAACACCCACCCACCAACCGGCACCCACCCTTGATGACAAGGGTATAATAAAGCTCGGCAAAAATATTTACAGTTGCACTGCTTGGAAGTTGCACTCTATGTTGAGATTATCAGCAGAATGACTGGATACCAAATTCCGCTAAACAATATGGCCGTTATAAAGTTATTTTACAATAACCACGCCTATACGTGCTCGTAACACAAATTCGCGGATTACCTTAAAATTTGAACTATGTTTTTATACCATAAGATAATAGATGGGATCGCATATCACCAATTTCTTTAAAACAATAGGACCGTTTTGGGGTAAGTTCGCAATAGTCACGTTTTGCGTGTTGTGAACACGAGTTGTTCATGCGCGGATTAATTCAAACTTTATATATAGCTATAAGACGACGGGTGGGATCACATTTAACCAAATTCCGCAAAACAACATGGCCGTTATTAAATAATATTACAGCAGCCCTGTTATTACGTGTTGTATACATGAAAACTACAGAACAAATTCGCAGATTAACTTAATTGAAAAAAAGCATTCTGGTATAAGACAACGCATAACATCACATTTGACAAATTCCATAAAACAAGATGGCCATTACAGATTAATTTTGCAATAATCAAGTCTATACGTGTTGTGAACACGATAACGTTAGAACAAATACGGGTATAATCTTCAAACTTAAAATATATAAGACGACGGATGTGATTACCGATTATACATTTAACCAAATTCCGCAAAACAATATGGCCGTTATTAAATAATTTAACAATAGTCCTGTATTTAAGTGTTGTGAACACGATAACTTAAGAACAAATATGCGGATTAACTTCAAACTTGAAATATAGCTTGATCCTATTAAGGTAACAGATGAGATTGCAATACGCCCCATTCCTCAAACAATTGTGGTTGCATTACCGTGTTATTTGCAGTGTCCAATGCTTTTTATGTTTTAAGCAAGACCACTTGAAAACATATTCACCTGTTAAATTATAACTTGGAATATCGTTTCCGCCTTCTTAAGAAAGTGAATAAGAGTGCAGTATGACAATTATTGCGTCATTTTTTTACATTCAGGTTTGTACGAAGTGTGAACGCATGAAATTAATAAATTAAGTACAAACAAATTGTCATTTACTGATTTACCTGAACCTCGGAATGTCGTTTAGCCTACTCCGTGTTAAAGCAATGTATGGGATTGTATTTGCCGAAATTCCTCAAAAATGAAAATGCTGCCGTACGTGGCCTAATTTTTTAATCTTCAGTTTTATGTTTGCCATGAAAACAATAACTTTGTCGGCCACCATCGCATTGTTGGCAAGGTTCAGGCCTGTATGTGTTGTGAACATTGTCACGACAAAACAAATGCACGGATTAAATTCATATTCCAACGATAGATGTGACGCAGAACAAAACAAAAAGTGAATAACAAAAAGTGTTATTTAACATCATTGATATATAAATAATAAATATTTTTTTATAGTAGAGAAAGAAAATCCACCGGGATTCGAACTAGGGTCTCTTGCTAGCAGGTCCACCGCGCTAACCGACTGAGCTTCAGAGGCTAAATCCCTAGTCACACTTATTCAGAATAAGCGAGAATACGGCAGAACCAGCCGGAAAGCAAAAAATCAACAAAATCGTGCCACATTCGTCTTAATTTTGACATGAAGTGATGTACCCCGTGCTTCTCCTCAATACCATCTAATAACGTTCTAGCAGCTGGCCGCGTTTTATACGAATGTTTGCAGAGGATTGCCGATTGGGTTGTTTACTTCGAATGCTATCAAAATGTTTATAATGCTGTCTAAATACCGTAAGACTATTTAGAATGAAGTCTGAATGCAGTTAGAATACACTTCGTATGCTGTTCTATATTTCTCCAATATGAATGCACCTCAACAGTTTTGAGCATGAGCAAAACATTAGGACAGGTCACAAGAATGGACCAGATTATTTGGAATGCACTCAAAATTTTTTGAATTATCTTCGAATATCCAGGAATATACCACGAATTTTCATTCTGACGACATTCCGGCTCATTCTGTCTCTAGTGTGACTTGGGTTTTACGATAGAACGACCCCGAATTTTCATCCAGGCAAAGGCGGCGAATCTTTCTCACAATTTGTCATATAACACAGTCGTAGAAAACTGTTTTACGCACAATCTATTCAGGGCTCCAACAAAATGATGGAATTATAATCGTTATAGGTAAATGAATCTTTTGGAAATGAAAGTCACGCAAGTAGCTTAACACGTTTCAACACGTTTCAATAAATCGTATTTTCAGATAGATAGAATTGATTGAATCCGCAATAAAATCAGTGAGTTTTGTTTCAGTGATAGCAATTACCTGCTAATCAGAGAGCTCTGGGTCCCTTTGATCATGGGGGCTAAGCTTTATATTACCATATCTGAGCAAGTTGAAGGCAATTAAATTATGATTATGCTGACGTTTGCGACATATTGTGTACACATGGGATTAAATCCTATGTTCTTGTCACGTGTGACGGTTTACTTTCAAAGCAGAATACAAACAGTAAGTAAAGTGTTATAAAAATGCTGACAAGACCATAATTATATATAAATAAAACTGACATCTTGTGTGACCGTCACGTTTTCTGTTGATAGCAGATGTACCCACTATATATTTCTGTGGGTGATTATATGAACCGCCATCGTCAGACACAATCTGAGTGAGCGGAGCATAGTTCTACATGTGAAAAATTATTCTGCGATCAACAGTTGCTCATATCTACTTGCTGCAGTATACCCAGCGTATGTGCCTTGTGCTTATTGCGGCGTGATAATAAACATTGGGAAATGCAATTCCACTCAAAGTTTATTATTTGAATGGTGTTTGTTGATTGTTCGTGCATGTATTCGTTGGTCATGTAAAATCTAATGCAGTCGGGAAACTTCGGGTCGTCGGCGGAAATCTTTGGCTTTTACAAACCAGAATTGAGACGCAGTTTTATGATGGATCAATTCAAGATACCCATCGACATTATAGGTGGGGTGATTGCGACAAACAAAACACGGGGAGCGTTTTTGAGATCTGATTTTAATTAGATTGTCAACACTGAAGTTCTCCATTTAATCTGTCAAACTGGAGTGTGCAGACGTCACTCAAAAAAGTACTGTAGTGCGGACCACAGGGGCTCGGTACCATAAGAGGCCGTCTATATCTTCTCTGCCTACATAGACGGCCTATATGGTACCGAGCCCCTGCGGTGCGGACAGGGTCAAAGTTCAGAGAGTATAACAAAAAGTGTTATTTCACTGCAGTGAAATATCACTTTTATGCATGAAGAAAATCCTAGTATTTTGTTGGTATATAAAATAATAATAAAATTTATTATTTATATATGTCGGTGAAATACCAAGATTTCTTATTTATCTGTCGGTGAAATGCCACGATTTCAATCACGCATAAAAGTGATATTTCACTGACGTCCAAAAGCACTTTTTGTTATTCACTTCGAATTGTTCTGCGTCGAAGCCCTTCGTTTCCTTGATGACGTTACATATAAACGCGCGTTATTTCACCACGCAACACAAAGGCTACATCATTTGTCGTGACGTTACAAACAACGTCCTTCTATTCCACGTCACCTTTAGAATAGCCTAATTCTGCTACGATCTTGCTGGTTTTAAAATTGACATGGGGAATGTAATGAAACAGCTCTCATATAGGAATTTAGTGTTGATATAAATATTAATAATTTTATAAGTGTTTCGAATTTGATGTATTCACCTGAGAAAGGTCTCGACATAGTGACCGGAAGCTCCTAAAAGTAAATGCTTACGTAGAGTAGCTCAGGAATTCGTATATTCAATTTATTGAATACAACCTACGTATGATTGTTAAACAATAATGCTTAAGATAATCAAGATATACCTGCAATATTTTGTTACTCCTCTTTTTATTGGGATATAAGAAAACACCGTACAATCAAATCATTGTTGGCCTAGTGTATAACAGAAAGGACATGAAGAAGTATGTAAAATCTATCAAAAAGATATAATCTAGTATGGTAGCCCATACAACGACAGACACTCATTCTTCACTGATAGTAATAACTATATTTAAGCGGAGGGATAAAAAGAATCAGTGACCCATGTCGCGTGTTCATTTAACTATAAATAGAAATACTTGTTGAATATCTGAGTATGTGAATATTGGATAGAAATTTATGAATGTGTTTTTTTTTAATCAAATCCATATTGCGAAATATGGGTTTGATGATATGCATTTGCCTTACGCTAAGTTTATCTGGTTTTTTCTTGTGTTAAGAGTACATTGAAATTCTTGTCGTTGATGTTTGCGTCAGCAGACAATGGATGAGCTTTGTTTCATCTCAGTATAAATGTTATTCAGTCGGTAGAACTAAAGGTGCGCGATTAGATTCCCAGTCGATGTTTATAACTGTTTCTGTCTCTACATTTAGAACATTTAGGTGCACTATTGGCTTCATTATCATTTATTCTAGGCAAAACATCACGTGACGTTAAAGACAACATGTTGACTGACTGCCTGTACATGACAAGTAACGCGAGAAAGTGCGAGAAAAGCCAATTGCGCACTAACTCTTTAAGAAACACATCTGAGAGTTTATCTAATTCATGGGCTGATTAATTGCTTTTAATTAATTGACCTCCCTGTGCCGGTGTGATTATTGATTGATTGATATTGCCATGTCGGGCTTTTTACATTCAATAAAAAGGAAAGATTTACATCACACCTACACACGAATTATATTTTGATACCCAGATAAAGTATGCAAGTATTCAAAATATTTATTACTTGTAGGAAGGAGAACGTCAGAGACAGAACTTGACCTGCGTCTAATTAAGCTAACAACATGTCTTTGATCGTTTCCCTCCGGGCCTTTGTAGTTCGTACATCTTTATAGAAAATGTGTGACAGTCTCTCTCCATGGACAACCATCGCATGTACATGCACCCGTTGGGTGCAGATTAATTCGAAACTGTTTAAATAGCTACTGAGTTTAAATGCCTCAATTTGTGTAATTGCCCTACATCGAGAGTTGAAGTAGGGCTCAAATCTTCAATTAAGTAGACTTACCGGTTTAATACAGGTTTAATATCCCAATCGAATAAATTCTGTATTATTTTATAAGGTAAACATGCCTAAAAAGTGGAAGTTTCAGCACTTTCTACTAAAACTTCAAGTCTACAGTCAGGGTGGAAGAGAGAAAAATAGCAGATTAGCAACCGTTACTTCATCCCTACTTACGTATTTTAACAAGGTCATTGGTCGATTTCAAGTCTCGTCTGGCATATAAAATGTATTAGAATGTTTAGTAAATCAAATATTATTGGACAGTGCTTATTAAACCCATAATAGCCGGTATGTGAAACAAAACTTAAAATTACACAATTATGTGCACTCTTACTCTGAATCTCTAAATAACAAAATATACACTGTATAGGCCTAATAGACTTTTACAGATACAAAACTCTGCATCCACCGTTTAAAGTGAAAGCATGGAATGCAACAAAAAGAATATACGTAAAAAGGGCGTTATTGTTTGTGTTCGTTCATGCCATTTATTTTTCTAGTCGAAATATATAATAGTGTACAAAGAATCTTGAACATTGCGTTATGTTAAAATTTCAGTCAAAATCATCCGTGCCGCCATGTATTTGCACTTTAAATAATACACAGAAGAGCTCTACCAATATTGACCAATCAATTCTCTTTCTCGGAACACCGCCCTCTTCTAACACTGAGTCACAAGACTGTCAAGGTTATTCAGCCTACGTGTGGGCCAGTAGGATGCAGCGAGAGTGCAAGTCATGTTGCGGCATGAGCAGGGATCATGGATGGCCACACCCTAAACGGCGACTATCAGTGGTCATTTGGAGCTATATACGAAGTCTTGTCCCCCTTAACATATATTAAAAAAAACGAACAACAAATAATTTCACGCCATATTTCAGTATGTTAAACGAGAGCATTTCATGCATGTGATATCGGTAGTTATACTCCAACCAAGACCTCGACTAAAGGGACATTCTCCAGACAGTTATCTGCCAAATAAAGCACCATCATATGTGGTTGAAAGATCGATAAAAACCGACCACCCAGAAGGTTGAAGAGAATAATAAAACCAGGCATCAGTCTCAATCTTGTTGCCAATTAGAATAAAAATATTAGTAAGTGTTACATTTAGACATTCATTCGTTCATTTCTCAGACAGAATGGCGGCTCTGAAGGGTTGAAAGCCCACAAAACCCTCGATACCACCATCTGGTCATTCCATTGTCCAAACTGTCGGGTATTTATTCAGAATCGACAAGCAAACACATACACTTTAAAATTAAAAAATCTTTCCATCTTACATAATACGATATAATCCGACTCCTCCCCCTTTTGTCAGCATATTCATGGGTGGAAATCATAACTATTAGCGTTATTTGTTGCGCAATGAAATGGAATCTTCATGGGTACAAACCTCCACAGACTAAATTGCATACAAGATGCATTTCAGACATATTAAGTGATTTTCAGATTTTTTACAAGATGTCGCCGTTGTCTAGCACAATACTGAAGAGCGATTCAAAACCAACATAGAGATTAGTGAAGCGCAAGCGAATGCATATCCTGCGCATCCGAAATTTTATATCCTCAATCCCTAAATTTGGAATCAATTGACGTTAATTGTATGAGGAGTCCCTTCCCTGCTCACCTTTTGGGAGAAAAAGGAGCAGAACATCAAGCGAGCTTCTTACAAAGCCCATCCACTACCGGCCGTGCTTCTTACAATGCTCATCCACTACCGGCAGAGCTTCTTACAATGCTCATCCACTACCGGTCGAGCTTCTTACAAAGCCCATCCACTACCGACCGTGCTTCTTACAATGCTCATCCACTAACGGCAGAGCTTCTTACAATGCTCATCCACTAACGGCCGAGCTTCTTACAAAGCCCATCCACTAACGGCCGAACTATTTACAATGCTCATCCACTAACGGCCGAGCTTCTTACAATGCTCATCCACTAACGACCGAGCTTCTTACAATGCTCATCCACTAACGG
>JAQQZZ010009839.1:0-11620 GCA_030265115.1 Mopalia vespertina | reverse complement strand
TAATTCTGAAACAAAACAGTTTTCCTCTGTTTTCTCAAATTCACATTCAACAGACTTACTAGGTTTTACCAGATTACGGGAGATCTGTATATGTGGCAGAAGGATTAACTGCATTGCTAAAACGTTTTAGTGATAACATGCTGTCTGTGTAATGCATTCTCTTTTGTGTTGTTATTGTTGATAAGATGTTTCCCGATAGCTATATTTATAGACAACAGCCACGGCCATGTGTAAAGGGATCGGCAAGACGTGTTTCCATCTTGCAGGGAAAGCGGTTTCACAGTTACCCGGTTGATGGATTCCTTTGGAGGGGGTCTATTTCTTGAAGTATATCCTTTATCTGTGTTCGATCTCTCTCTCTCTTTCTTTCTCTGTCTTTCTTTACCTCTCTCCCCCTGTTTCTCTCGCAATCTCCCTACACCTCTCCTCTCCTCCCTCCCTCTCTCTCTCTCTCTCTCATTCGTACAGTCTTATAGGTCTTGTGCTGTTTAAAATTATATACCATATTTTTCAACGGTGGGTGGGCGCCTTAATTGGAATAAGAAACGTCTTTTCAATTACTTGCTGGGAAACTTATCTTTGGTAAGATCACTCGTATTGCCACGACGTATCGTCAGGCCTATGCCACCACAAACACATTTACAGATTCTGAGCCATGTGAGCTAATGTATTTTTCAGATGGATCGGATGATTCGGGAAATACTTAACCTTGTTATATCTATCTAAACAACAACCTCGAACTGTAAAACACCCTTCCTGCAATAAACATATATGTACATTATAATAGTACGAAAGTACGGTTTGTATTGGAACATTGTTGGCTCATGTTTGAGTATTCCACTTTGACAAACTTAATAATATTATCAGATGTTAACATAAATATCAATGATTTGAAAATCACAAATTAGTTGTTTGAAATCAAATTAAACAAAATATTTAACGTCTGATCACATTTATTTGCATGCAAAGTGAAGCAACACTGCTCTTAATCATGCGATAATTCTGTTTTGGTAGGTGAAAGGTTGAAATTTACAGAATGTGTTTATGTAAATAGTTTACCAGAAGTACATAGTTTGTTGTATACTTGTGTCCGTTTGGGTATATTTACAATCATTTACTCGCGCAACAATAAGCTGCGGCTTAATTGTTTACTAAAGTGAATAGTCATGGAATAATATTGTTCCAGAACAAAGTGTTGCAATTAGTAAAAGTCTCAATAAGTATTAATCCTCATTAACAGTTGATGAGCACGTGCATTCTTCCTAGGCACCGATCAATTAGTAATGTAGCTAATTAATTTGTGATACAATTAACACGCTACGCTCTGTGCAATATACAAATTGTCTATTCAACATCATAACATGCGGCCTGAGGTGAAAACTTTCGGTTACTCATACCTCTAGCTAATTTGTGGATTTGCTCGGTCAGGTGTTAATTTTAACCAATGCTTGGCGCGAAGGCACTATCTTAACAAATTAGTTGATAGCAGTCTCATAACTTGCTTATGCTTCACGTATCTGTATGCAGAACAGAAGGTTAAACTTTAGATGAAATTTGAGTCTTTGTCAATAATGTCAAGACCGTTGTTTCTTGTTTATGTTATAGCAATATTACTTTAGATCTCATAAAAAACAGTTGGTTGAATGTGTTAATGTGTTTATGAAAATGTGCATTGCAATAGCCTGAGGTCTAGTCAATTCTATGTTAAGAAAAAAAAAACATTATTACAATGATGTTCAATAGCGTGAAGAAAAGAGGTTTATATGAAGTGCCTCGTGTTTTCTATACAGCAATCTTTCCCTGCCACTTCTTTTTTAACCACTATCAACAAAACCACCTTGGAGCATTGATTGATGACAGGGACATAAAAGCAGACGTTTTAAGTTCAACTTCTAACACTACAGTCAGAGATGTTTTGAAAGCTGTTTGTCCTCTTAAAAGGCCAAAATCAAATGAGTTTACCGTAAGTCCGTCACAACTCACAGTTTTCCGCGGGAGATTTTTTTGTAGCCCAATGATGATTTATTAACGTCAGAGTGTCTTTGGTTGTCAACATGATGGATGGCAGAGCAATCTGAAAACTATCAAACGCGTCCCAGTTTGATTGGACAGCATCCGTCCCTGGGGCCCAGCATATTGGGTTATGACTTTAACATAAAGCACAAGGCTGCTTTCTGTTCAACAATCCATGTCACTCACCTTTACGGCCAACATTGATTATCCGCCGGGGAAGGCATTTTGAATGTAGATGTTTCTCCAGTGAATTTGCCATATTGCTCAAACGTACCGGACTTAAAGCATTTCGGAAACATGTTCTCTTTAATCACAGATAAAAGCCTATCATTTTAAGAAGATTATTTGTGATGTTGTAATTGCCATCAGACCGAGTATTTCATCCTCTGAAAAGTATTCCACGCATTTTTTAATCACAGATTAAAACTTTAATCAAAATCGTGGTCACATCGGTTTTCTGACCAATCATGTAAAGAGGTGTAGATTTTCTTTCCCTAAAGTAGATTACACGCTCTCTGTAGCATAATACGTACATTCATACACTTTTTATGTCACTTTCTGTAGGACTATATGTAGCATTAACAAAGGAAAGGTAAATAATGAATAAACACAAATAAGAGTCGGGGCTGATGCGATTCTGATTAGACTTATAACAAGGTTCCATGGTTCAATAGTTAGCGTGTCAGACTCCGACTACTGATCTTCCTTCGATGTAGGGCTCACAGGCCAGAGACCTGTTGTCGAGCTCAAGTATATGACGGAGTCACACGAGGTGGCTCCGCCAATCGCGGGGGTGGTTTTATAAAGGTGTCTTCTCGGTTTTCCAACGTACTCAAGTAGGGCTGAGTATGGACAATCCGTCGTCGACGGCAACCTTTAAAAAAACAAATATAATAGGCGGCATGTATCTCCAGACATCTTTATAAAATATATTAACCACATGAACAGAGGATAACAATACCGGGATACTATTTGGCAGGTTTATGCACAAATGTATGCAGAACACTGATACATTTATGGGTGAAAACGAGTGATTACTTTCAGTCACTGGACGTAAAAATTAATTGGCTTATAATATCTACGATACTTACTCGTCACTCGTATTGTATTTGCTTTGAATTGAACATATTCAGACAATCAAAGTCCTCCCCAATTGTGTGAAATCAAGAGAAAATGTTAATAAAGTTTAATGATCTTACAGATTGACTCTTATCCTTCATGTCTCAAACCTATTTCATTATTCTGTTAATAACGTCTTACAGTCGTTTTGTTAAGAGGTTTGAAGTCACACTTACCGCATTACGGTCTTATCGATTACTGATTTTATAATTCCCGTTAAATTAAACAGATGGAGCTCTGTCGATAATCATAAAACAGCCCAGAATGAAATAATAGTTAAAGTGTATTAATTTTAGTCAGCACGGCTGCATAAGGATACCAATGACACTTCAAAACAATTATACCAAGCAATTAATTCGAATATGAGGCAAAGTAAAGCACTCTGCCACTTCGTCCCAGAGCAATGATGTGCATTTGAAGCAGAACTGCCACGTCAATGAAAGGCTAACTGGGTTAGTCTACTTCATGAAGCAGTTCCTCGACTGTGCGATAACCCCACTCAAGACGGACCGTCTTCAGCAAATTTTATTTCCTAGAAAGGTTTCAATCCTGTTCGTTGTAACCTATACATACTTGAGAATGTTGCAATGGCAAATTTAGGCATACAAGTGGGTTTCTTGTTATGAATGTCAAATTGACGCAAAGTGAAGGATACACGGCTTACACAAGAAGGGAACTGATGAAACAGATAATCAATCCACCTATCTTTCTGGCAAAGGGTCTTTAATTCTACAGTGCAACAAAATTAGTATTAACTGAATGAAATCAGTCCAACCTAGTACATGATGCCAAACGTTCTTTCTTGGGAGCAAATATATAGTTTTGGGTGATGATCCTGGACTTCAAAACATACAAACATTAATATTCACACGAGTGATGTATGTGTGAGGTACCGACTTCGATCCCTGAAAAAAAAACTATCCTAGTTCACTAAAAAAATGTTTAGTTTTGACATGTGGGATATATAGAAGTATAGAAATAAAGCAAACACTGGTTATAATGGTTTCTTAGGTTTAATAACATGCGATCCTTTACCAGAAACTAAAGTACTGAAACACGATATATGGTTAAAATGTTAACAAACAAATTTTTTTAATTCAAGCATGCATACAAATTTAAATTAAATCAAAGACGAGGCAAGCAAAATTCAAAATTTTCCCTCTTCATTTATTCAATGTATAAACTCTCAGTCTATAAATCAATAACTGAATAGTGATTCGATGCATATTTGATTACGTGTCATATATAATGAATACTACATGTACTATACAGATCGATATTTTGCCGCCTTACAATTGGGCACCTACAAGGTGTCAAATTAACATAATGTCATAAAATAAATTATGAATGCACGTTTCTATCACGAAAATGTCAACAGTATACAGACGAAGAACAGTTAGTCATATTAAGAAACGCATTTATTAATTTTAAGGTAATGACTTCACATTTACTGTTGGAGCAGCAAACACAGGTGTGTTACTAGCCCGTCGCTGGTTGATTCGCTCCTACAAGGTTACAGACTTATATCGGGGTCGTTTAGGTTTCCGATGTAGTCGAGCACAGCCGACTGGTATTGGAAACCAAAAATCTCGTTGCTGAATCCGGTTATAAAGGCATACCATACCGTGGCTGGTTTACATGTACGTAAGTACTTTTAGAACATTCCCTTTCAGTTCGAGATTATTTTTTATTTTTTTTGTAATTTTATCTGCTTTATATTATTCGAGTTACATAAAAGCTAAATTTGTTCAATATTACGAGTTGATGAGACACAACACAAATATGAATTAACTAATCATACAATTGAACAATATGGGAAGATAGAAGGTAAGCGTAATGAGCGCTTGAGATTGTGAGCTTATAACTGACGCTCTAAGAAATAAAGCATTTAAATTAGCATTCTAAGAGCAAAAAATGATATAAGTATTGTTCAATATTAGTTAAGTTGAGACTCGCCAACTGAAAATGACAGTTTCGGCTATTGCGATTAATAATACGTAAAGCTGGACAGGTTTAACTTAAGGCGGCAAAGAGGCCGTCCCACGTCTTAGAGAAATGAGATATATTTATTCACATTATTTATTAAATCTGGCCACAGTTGTCCTCAGGGAGTAGGCAGGAAATAAATCGAGTGGCAAGGTTTGTTGAGCTGTAAGCAGCCTTGTGCTTTACCCTAGGGGTAATAATCAACATTTCCGCGGATTGGCCCTAGAGCCCTAGGGAAGGAAGATGTCCAATCGATCGGAAAGGTGTTTGATAGTTTTCAGATTGCTCCGTCATCCATCATCTGTTGAACCAAACGGACTAAGGCGTTCATACATTTTCCCCGAGCTTGAAAAGTACCTCTCATGGACATGTGACATTGATCGCTGTGAGTGATAAAACAGTATTGAAAACAACTTTAAAATGTTCGGGTTTAAACCAACACCATCAATCAGTTTCCCACACGAACCTCGTTTACAGGAACTGTTCAAACCGACAGCACTTGACATTATCTGTCGATCTAAGTTCAACGGTATAGTTCACAGAATACACATGTTGTATAACGATGACAACGGGAAATATCATTTTAGGTCCATATTTGACGAAGGCTGTAACAGTTGAAAATCAAGTTTATCCAAATTGCTGAAGGTAAAGAATAAAGATATGACTTGAAGATAACATAAAACTCACAACTGTCTCATCAATGTGAAACAAAACTGTACATTGGCCCCAAGCTTATAAATCAATAATAAATACATTAAATGAACATACATAAGATCCAACTCACTACATACAGGTTCTGGTTCTCTTCAATCAATGAGCTGTAAACTTTATGGTTTTTTTTGTGTGAGTGGCTTTTGGTGGTGGTGGGGGTTTGGGGGATGCTTATTTTTTTCTTGTAAGGTTTTCGGTCTGTTGTGGTCATCTTTGGTATTGAATAAAGCTAATTGTGTTAAATTATAACAAACAATCATGTTTCAAATAAAAAAATATCCTTCTAATAAAAATCTTCCCGCTAGGGGCGCTGGTGTCTAAAATCGAAGTTGTGACATAGCCCGTATGGTGATTGCACAATGACCCCCCCTACCCATACGTCATCAAGTTTCTGACAAATCAAATGCTTATAGTTTTCAATTTTTAAAGCCGTTTTTATCGATTTATTAAATATCACAAACAAAAACAACATTTCAACTGTTGAAACCACGTTTTCAAAACATGTTTTGTCCGATGAAATTCGGATTTGTTAAACACTTGTGGACATTTCAAGATATAATGACTTTAATAGTCTTTATTTTCAAATCCCAAGGTCTTTAGTTAACCCAGTTTAGCATGATTTGACTTTCAGAAAAGTCAAGGCCTCTGTTCCAGGCAACTTTGATATCTAATTCCCAATATGTCGTGAGTTATTAAGTTTTCTTTGTGCTAAGTATAACTGGTAGTTAGGATTGCTGATCAAAGTAAAGCCATATTGTCGTTTCTGTGCGCTGAGCCTTTATAGGCTGTATGTCCCTACATCCCTCTCTAATTAAAAATATCAACACGGGATTTAGTCAACATAAAAAACATCAATTCGATCGATATGAAATCATAAAAACTAAGTAGAACATGATCACATAGCTAGTCACTACAGCTGTTCCACAATACCTCTGTTTGTTATCGAGAACGATGTGTGTTAATGTGTTATGTGTTGCAAATGATACTAGTTGGTTTCTATAATTATACATGTACATAAAAGAACACCTCTGTCTTTAAATTTCGAACTGATTAATTAGATAAAGGCTTTTTTGCGCATAGCAAAGGATTGAAAGATAGTTCGAAGCGTACACCAACTTATTATGTATCCAACATTTTTGCGTGATTTTGCCAGGCAAACCGGATTGTACAAATCAATACTGCAGGCATTCGAGCTATTTTCTCTAAAACTACCTCAATCGACAACTAAGGAATTTAAGGAAATCGATGTGTTGTCTTCACTATCTACTTTACATGGGTGTATCTTATTATCGATAATCTCGCGTGGAGAAGAGGGGTAATCCAGTTAGCCTCTACAAAACAGGCCATTTGAAGTTTAAATAATTATCGCAGCTCTGAGATAATCTTTTTCTGAAAATGTTACTTTATTTGGCACTTCGGTTTTGCACATTCCAAACTATGCGATAAACATTACAATAATTCCCTAAAGAATAATGTCTCCTTCAGATGTCCACTCCATATGCCACTGTAAATGCAAACGACAAGTCATTGATAATACCATTATTTGCTAGAACAATTTGTACCTTGTTTTAATGTCAATCTCTGATATCATTTTAACAACCAATACACCATTGGTGATTTAATTATATAGCTAGAACATGTATGTTTTGCTTTTAGGATATCACCGTTTGTACGTTGTTTACAGTCCTGTGTATTTTGTTAATGTGTGGTAGTCAGAATAGAACACAAAACAGAGTGATAACACATCGTTGAATTTACATTTTGAAAAATTGTAAAGCGTGTATAAAATTCTCAGAAACCTTCAACGGATCTCGTTACATATATTGGTAGACTATGACGGCACATTCTGAATGCGACTGCTATAAGAATTGCCCCTCCCCTTAGCCAATGAAATAGCTTTAATGTCCCACTTGAAAAATAACCTCTGAGCAGTTTGCAATCCCTTAATACTCTCCGTTTGAACTCTTATGTTAAAATTAATCAACTTTAAACAAATAGCATACAGATGATGGGCAATGTCAAATTTTGGAGTATTTGTTTTTAAGAACTGTGCTGGTATTGTAGCAGATTAGCTGAAATTTAATTTGGGACAATTTGGGGGATAATAATGAAAATACGTAACAAATATGTTGAGTCTGCATTTTATTATTTTGCCCGATGGCAAAGCTATAGGATGTTGCATATATGATAAATGTATGTTGAACTATGCCGGGCCACCAATGTACGGTGGTCAGACGTCTTTTATTGTTTTGGATAAAAAAAAGTTGGAATACTAGAAATTCATACACCATTTATTTTCTCCACCTATAATGTGAAATGGATATGGGTCATTGTCTTCATAGCCAATTCCTGTATCACCACATTAAATCTGTCTGCTGAAACTTGTAGACTTTATTATATACAATGTTTTGAGATTTCGTTTTTCCTTGAAAACAAATTTTCCATTCGGAAATGAATGTTTGAGTACCGTCAAAAAAATCCCAAAGGCACATAAGTGTTCGAGGTATAATCACACCTTATTCGTCAAATGTGCCCACGCCAATTCTTCACTTTTAGCCAGGAAGTAGATCGAGCGTCAAGCTTTTGAAGTAGAAAACAGCCTTGTGCTTTATGCTGAAGGTGATAATGTAGACCAATAGTTCCAAGGAATGGTCCAGGAGCCTGAGGGGAAGAAAATGTTAAATCGATCGGAAACCCGTTTGATGGCTTTCACATAGACACGGAGATTTTTTTAGCCCTTATAGATCTTTTCGTTGCGCTACAAACCTACACACTTTAGATACATGCTTCAACAGTGCTTAGAGAACGTCTAAGTGGAAAATATCAAGATTTAAGCTGACCCCATTAATCATTGCTATAAACCTATTTGGTGAATATCAATTTGTAATCATATTGACGTATGGAGAATTTGCCATGTTATGCTTTGTTCAGTAGGAAACAATCATTTACTGGTTACAGAATTATTGGATGAACGTTTTACTAGTTGTTTTTATCCAAACCATTGCAAGAGATAAACAAAGTGACAATAGCTCTTGCAGAGATCATCCTTTTTGTCTCTTTACTACAAGTATTGTATCATCACTTTGGAACACAAATGGTTCAATCGCCATTAACTGTTTTGAGTTTTTTTTCTTATTTGAAGAAACGGTCACCATAGGTTAAAATTAAAGGGAAAGGCAACTGTTTTTCAACCTGAACTTTATATTGCATATTTTCAAAGACAACCATCTGTATTGCACTTGCAATCGAATTAGCATAGCCTTTAATAAGTTAATTTAAAATGCGGATCTGACGTAATTGTTCCAAAACACAGTAGTCATATCATCTGGTCGTGGCTGTCCCCTATTGCCTGTACTGGTGGATGCTTTCAAATCAAGCCGAAATAGAGGGTTCTGTCCCCAAGCGAAACAACAACAACAAACAACCACTTGTACATATCAACCTGGTTCTAAAAACCGCATGTAAGCTGAAAACATGTTAAACGTATATGTGTTACTCAAAGAGCTATTTTGATATGTATACAACATATTAACATTGCGCTTGGGTGACCAAGCTTGTGTATACGCCGTGTTGCTATAGATGACTTCCAATGCATCCATCAGCAAACGAGCACACTGGTAACCGACTGGTTTTCGAACAATGACGTCAGTCCCGCCTGTTAAGATAACTAATTTACGGCTATGCTTACTCGAATGCAAGTGCAATACAGATGTTTGTCTTTGAGAATATGCAATGAAAAAAATAAGTTTATGTCGAAAAACAGTTGCCTTTCCCTTTAAGGTCATGTTGAACCCCTTGGGCTAAATATTAACAAAATTGTTTTTTATCGCTTGGATTAAAACTTAGGTATTCAAACTATATGATGGTGAAAAAAATAATTCGAAATTCTAATTACAAACAGTTAAACTGGAGCCTTTAATTTTGTTTTCCCATGATCATATATTCAAGTCGCAAAACTTTAATTGCCTATTACTGGCACTTCAGTTTTAAGCAGACCCTACATTTTCCAATGAGTTTTTCTAAAAAACGGTTCATGTTAGAAACCTCGTACCATTGTAAAGAGCACAATGCGATCTAGTAAACGGTGCCTAATTGTTTTAAGGAGTTCGTCCTTGATTTCTTTTAATGTTTTCGGAAAGTTGTATTTTACATTTTTATCAGACTTGTCAAGATGGGATAGATACAAAATCTACTTGGATCGTTCTAATCAAAATTTAAAAAAAATGAGGCACTGTTTACTAGTTCAAGTACTATTATACTCGGTCAAATAATTCATCGAGTCTTATCAATAATGCACTTGGAGAAATAAACCATGAAAAATGCAGTCTATTTTTCTGGTGACATTTACTCATTTAAATAATAATGGGATTTTCACCACATTCACATATATGTAATCCTGAGTATTCAAGCTTTCCAAAAATATATACATATATATGATACAGATTTCTGCATAAGAGACTAAATAGAACAGGTGTTCTGAAAATCATCATGGGTTCTAGCAATTAAGACCTTAATGGTTGAATTATATCAATGAACAGAAAGTGACTATTTGGAGCGTCGATGAGCTGTGTCCTTCTCGTGGAAATATAGAACAAATATATCATGGCGGTATAACACTAGCCTTTGTTCATTTATAAGAAAATAGTCAAACGACATCGGCAACATTTGACGGTTATTGAAAATGAGGGTCGAACAGTGTATGAATTGCGGCCAAAAATCGGTCAACTGTCATTACCAATGTTCCTTTGGGACACTTCTAGTTAGCTTTATGGCTAGTGCGACTTCGTCTACTTCAAAGTCACGATCTCAGTAAGGGCGGATTTAAGGTTTTCTTGATTTGTTATTGATCATCGTGTCTAGGTTTGTGAAACGAAAGCCTTTGTGTTGATTTGACCGTCTCCGTGTGTTTGAATCGGTTTAAACTGCGGGTAAATCAATGACTTATTAATAACTGACCTATTATTATTATTATTTCTTTGTTGATGGTGCATACAGACTCCGAATCGGAGTTCTATTCGCGCCAGGTCGTAGTAGGTTTAAACATCTGTATAGGTCACTGCCTTAAAAATAATAATAACAAATTCAGAATATTCATATTTAAAGAGTTTCCATATTTAAAATAATCATATATGTTATAAATGTAAAGACAGATATGTATTAAACAAATAAATCTATGACATGCATACTTTCTTGGTTCTTTTAATGAATTTCACAACTCTAGATAATATTTTTTTTCCGATTCTTTTGTGGATTTAAAATTTCCGTCAGACAGGGTCGATGGATACCTACCTACAGAAAGGAGCTAACTATTCATAAACCGACGAGCTATCGTGTACCGTGAACAACTCAGCAGAAAATGATCAATCGTGTCAAGCTCTCTACATTCATCACAATTACCATCAGCATGCTTACCAATTCTAAAAAAAACGAATTAACAGGAAAATGCCCGGACAATAAACGGAAAATAACTTCATCTTTCCTAGAAAATCGTCCAATATTCGGGAATCTAACAGACAGACACAATTGATACAGAAATCTCCCTTTATTCGACTCGTCCCATAATTGTTGCCACAATGAGAAGAATTCTCTGAAAGCGAAGATACACATTCAGAAATGCTTAATCCAACGATATATGATACTGTACCTGACCGATTGATTGATTGATTAGTGTTTTACGCCACATTCAGCGGTATTTCAGCTACGCTGTGGCGAGAATTTTTTACAATTTATTTATATCAATTTTTAATATCAGTCATTAACACCCTAGGCCGTAAACATCAAAAAGAGAAAT
>JAQQZZ010009817.1:0-11621 GCA_030265115.1 Mopalia vespertina | reverse complement strand
TTATGAGCGTTTCAACTCTGTATCTCTACGGCTACATGATATGATAGACGATCAGAGATACAGAACTCTGCATCTAGTTAACAGGGCTACCTGGATCTATGGTTAGCCAGGGTTTTGTTTTAAGCGATTCACCCGATAATAGTACGTAGGCCTATAATTTAGTACAAATGGAATGGTTGTTAAAATAAATAAGATTCAACTGGTGAATACAGAATTACAATTAGGCCCAAGTCCTTATGACTATTCTATTTCATTTGAGCTTAACATAGCCAACATACCTAGCTTTGATAATGCCTCACAGTTAAAACAACTAGGCCTAGGCCCATGCCTATTTTAGTATTTAGCAGCTGATTTATCATACGGAAAATCGATTTACATGTTCATTAAGTTACTTACCCAAAACTAAAACAAGTGCCAGATAGGTATAATTATTCTCCGACTTCGTGATATCATCATCAGATCCCCTGTCATCATTTCGCTTGGTTAGTCGGTTTTTTGAATGATTCGACCGATTATCCACGTTTTGATTTTGGTGCTTTCTCTTTGCCGCCATGTTGTTATGATGATCTGTCACATTCGCTGCTCGTTAATTTCCGTTAAATGCAAAAAACAACTTACAAAATCAGGTGTCTTTTATAGCTGTTACTGTTAAAACTAAAAAAGAAAATTATGTGAAACAATTTTGTATGACACGAGCGATCAGATCTTTATTTTGAAAACAAGTTAATTTAAACCCGAAACTTACCGAGCAGGTGCCCGCTTACGAAAATGACCATATTTGGAGTAACCCGTGGCAACGCTGTAGCTGACAGATGAAAGAACTTGGATGGCAGGAGAAGGTTTAACTTTAGTTTAAGTTGTTGTACTTGATAGTATGTCACAGGCCTTTGCCTGTAATTAGTGGTTTGAGCATTGCCATATTATTATTATTATTTCAACTAGACTCATCAGGTTAACTGTAACACAATGACGGGTGAAATCACAAAATCTAGCCTGATTGCAGACGAATCTGTGCAAAAACATCACAAGAGGACCAGTTTTCGTCCTAAGTCAGAGATTCCAGCATTTCTAAGATCCGACCCCGAATGTAAGTTGAGTTCCGACAAAATGAAGGAAATCGAAGAGAAGAGAAAATTACGTTTAATGAAATTTCCGACACTGAGTGGTAGATCTGATTTTGAGTCCTTCCGGAAGGACATCCGCCAGTATCCTGGTTACAAACGCTGGAACGATGAGGGTGATTTCAGGGCCAGTGCTCCATGTAGAGACTATGATAATATCGTGGATCCAGTCTCCGGATTTGTTAGTGCTGGAGGTGATATTGACCGGAAAACAGGACGGACCAAAATCGATTCATTAGTTCAGTTAAAAACAACCCCACATTCAAATGAGCCAGTTAAAGTCCACTCCGTTCGAGCACATACTGTTATGGTTCCAACAGAAGTGTCTAAGAGTTTACAGTATGAACCTGGGATGCCAACTTTATGGAATAGCAGAAAAATTCCAGATGCAAGAATCAGAGCAGATCTAGGAGGTCCGGTCATGTTTTTAGTATTTATAGATTTATATATATCATTATGTACATGCATCTATATTATTTGATTTATGACAGTATTTTAAATCATCATTAAGTGTAGCGCTTTAGTGTCGATGCATATGCACACATCTGTGTTTTTTTTCTTTAATATAAATGTGATATATGTTTTCTTGTGCACAAGATAGCTGGATGTATTAAAACTAAAAGGGAGAGAGAGACTGTATGCAAAACAAACTTAACAGTCAACAGGTTATCAGACTATATCCATGTCATTGATTGGTCCATCATTTAACATTATTTTTATCAAAATTAAAATAAAAGCTGAAGTAGGAGAGAATGATAGAAACAGAAAGGATCAAATTAAAATAAAAAGTTGTTTGAAAGCAGAAAAAAATGTTCAAAATCTTTTCTCACTTAAAATTTCCTTTACTTGGATGAAAATTCATGGTTTTTCTACCATGATCATTTGTAGCTCTGTCAGTTAGAGGACCGGCCCTGCTAACCAGAGACCAAAGTTTGAATCCTGGCGGAGGCAAGCAAAATTTTCTTTGTTTGCTATAAAAATATATATAAATGTATTTCTTACCTTATTAAGGATGGACAAGTGCAAAAGACCCCAGAATAAAAGAGACCTCCAAGTTGAAAGGAACCCTGGTAAGTACAAGATTGTGTAGCTGCAAGTGTTGCAAGGGACAATATAATTAACCCGTATAGGCTTAGTGGGTGAGTGTGTATTTGTGAGTATTTTAATGTGTGCAACTCTTCTGTACAAATTACAATAACAAAATAAATTTGAAAACCTGATCTTCAAACATATTTGTCCGCACCGCCATAAGTGACCGAAGGGGTCTTCAGAAAAAAAGGCGAGAAATGTATGGCTGCTTTATTCTGGTAGATGGAGTCACGTGCACTGAGCAATATGCCAAGTGTCCATGTATCTTTTATTATGGTAACTCACCCAGACATGGGCAGAAATGAGGTTAGTTGATTGATCGAGCAACCCACGCCTCCAGTTACCATTGTTAAAATGTCTGCCCCCATAGTATTTTTTTGTTGTAATGGACTAGGTAAGTTTGATAGTGAATTTGATTAGTAAAGCAAATTACAAAAAATGCCAAGTTGGCATTATTTGATAGCAAATTTCACGAGCTATTCACTGCCTAGCTTCGTTTCTTGAGTTAACCATCCCTTTAAGACATTGATCAGTCAATCTCATTTATCCATTTATGGAATACTGAATAGTATATTGCCTAAACTTGTCTCAATAAGAGCCAATACTACCAATAGAGATCTACAA
Source organism: Mopalia vespertina (assembly GCA_030265115.1). NCBI lineage: Eukaryota > Metazoa > Mollusca > Polyplacophora > Chitonida > Mopaliidae > Mopalia > Mopalia vespertina. The sequence goes on along the minus strand of JAQQZZ010009817.1, from coordinate 8,787 downwards.
GAGCATATAGAATGGGTTGAAATCACACATAAAACAGGTCCGAGGTAACTTTTGACTTTCAAGGGTGGAAATAATGCAAATATTTTGATGTGTGTGATTGATCTTGCTTGATGCTTTATTTTTTGGTTGTCTTTCCCTTATACATGAAATCACCTGATTTTTCAGTTAAAGTTTCCATTTTTTTTATTCTAATACTACAGAATGGTTGAGAACAGCACGGTTTCCATTTCTCTTGGCATGTTGATCATTTGTGTCTTCTTCTTCTTTACAGACTTATCCCAAACCAGTGCTGGAAGAGAGTGTAGAGAACAGAGACCAACTAGCTCTGAATTACATGTATACAACATCCACTAGCAGGTAATGTTGAAACAGGATGGTTCATTACCTTTGCAATCTGAAACTTCTGCCATGTTTTTGATTTACTCATCTAATACATGTTTTTTAAATTAATTTTGTGTGCTGTCTCAGTCTATACAAAAGCAGCGAAAATATGCCTAGATTGATAAATAAAAATAAATTTATTTATTAAAAAATGTGTATGTTTTTTTTTTTAAATATAAGCGTAAAAATTTAAAAAGTATCTTTGTTTTTGCCAACAGACAATTTCGAGAAGTTCCTTGGGATGAGATGTTACGACCTAAACAATGGCCGCCTGCCTCCACTCTAGAACTCCGACCTGACATGATCTCGCAAAGATTCGCTGACAAAAAATATGATATAACACCACAAGAGTGGCAGGTGTGTTACATGTTTCAGGAACAGACATAGATAGGGGATTTGTTATACTTTATAGATAATTGATGAACTTCACTGACTTGAGTCCATGAAAATAGAGCTATGTTTGGATAAGCAGCTACTGTACATGATGGTGTGTGGCAGTGTGTTTAAAGTATATCTTTACTTAGCATATGGAGGAAAATTAATTTTCCAACAGAAAAAAATTCACGATCTTTTGGAGTGCAAGGTTGTCCTATAAGTGCAATACCGTTAAACAAGATGTTAAACAGCAATTGATCAGTCAATGAATTATTATAGCACAGCTATTATTCATTATAAACATGGCGGGTGTGAGAACTGAACAGTTGTTTCATGGATGTTAATTTTAGAGGCTGCACTATTTATTTGTTATCTTAAAACTCTTCAGGGGAAAAGAAATGTCTCAAACAATTTAGATTCTAAGGTAAAACAATCTTAAAGCTATAGACTTTTGTAAATGGTTTAACATTCTGTTTGTTGTTTATATTGTACCAGGCAACAGGTAGAAGCTGGGATTGGTTTCAAACCAGAAGAGGATACTTTGCAAAGAAACCTGTTACATTGTAAGTTTCTATCTGGATTTTAACATTCGTTTTAACTCATGTTGGATTAAATGCAGTTATAGTATACACTGTCCATTATCTTATTTGACTCAATCAGAAGTTGATTTGTAAACTCTACACTGTAACTTCACAGTGGTAATTTAACTGTAATTGTCAATCTTCAGTTGATCATTGATTGATTTTATGGTGTTAGAAAATTATTTTTACTAATATTTACTTTCTGTATATTTTATCTACAGCATTAGTGCCTGCCCTAGGAAAGAACAGATACCTTTATACAGGTGAGTTCTGAACAACATTACAACAACTATTCCTGATAATATTTTAGCATATTTATTTGTATTAATTGCTCTTGTGGAAAACATTTGAGATTTAACAGAAGTGTGCAGTTTTTATAAAAGTTCTCTTAGTTTCTTACAAAACATGAATTTTGAAGGTGCAAAGCCATCTTTGACAATATTATACTACCATAAAACCCATAAATTGATTTAACATGACATGTTAATAACCTTGCGGCTTATAGAATAACAAGGTGGGAATAGCATTCTGCACCATATTTCAATAATCAATATCTGGTCATTATAACTTCTCCTAATATCAATAAAATATTTCAGATCTCTTCTGTCCAATGTATAGATTTGCATATGGATTTCTGTGAGGTATCCCTGATTGGCAGATTTCCCAGAGCCCCTGAATATTACATACCCTCCGTATAATAGCATTGTGACTTAACATTTCCATATGTTTAAGTGGGGTTTAAAAAGAATTTGTGTGGACATTCCTCTATCCTTGGCATGACCATGCTGTGAATTATTTGTTTGCAGCATTGACTACTTAAACTAAGTCACTTTTCTTGTTGTTAGGATGCCTTTTGACCTCATGTATATGTTTTCTGTGACCGCAATGACACAGGTTTCTGTTCAGTTTGTCACTAATATCAGGCAATGTGAATTCGTCATGATATAAGTGACATATCCTTAAGTCTGATGTTAGAAAACCAATTAAATAAATAAATAAATTCTATATCTTAGAGATCATCACGGTATTACTCTAGCCTGTCTGCAGATTAAATCAGCATTTTCATATGATTGGTTGTACCTTCGGTCAAGCTTTAAACATCAATCAAACTATCATAAGTAAAGAATGAATGATTTACCTGTTTCTTGTTTCAGTGGTTGTACAGGGGGAGATAATCTAGAAGATATTGATAACCCTGGTGAACAGTTTATGCCCTACACTGTAAAACGGGTTGATTTACCCAGATATGTGGAAACAGGACAGTAAGTGTACATACAGCATAACAGCATAGTCTGCCCTATTTATGTGGATATGGGTGGTTTGTATCAAAGGTGCCTTCCAGGAGCCTTATGCTTTGTCTGCCCCTTGGAAGGAGAGTGATTGCCCATCGGTGATGCTGGTCCACATTTGGTATTGCAGATACATCGTAGTAGGATCAGTAGGCAGTAGCCTACCACTGAGTGAATCACAAACTAACATATAATGTGAGGTATATTCATTTTCTTAATACAGTTCTAATTTTAGCTGTTATTTCACTTCCATGACAATGCCATTGTCATCAGAGAGGGACACCCCTCCTATCAGAAACTACTCCGGTGCCAAGAGGTCACACTTTGTGGCTAGGATTAGTTGTTATTCGTGTGATGCTGGTCTCCCTTGGGCTATAAGGGGTATCTATCACAGAAGATGTAGTTTTCCCTTTTGGGTGGGAGTGGTTTCTCTTACAGATGGTGATACTCTCCCTTTGGAGTGTGAGTGGTTTATCCAACAGATGATGCTGGTCACTGTTGTGGATGGGAGAGATTGATTTCATGCAGATGATGCTGGTCACCCCTTAATATGAAAGTTGGTTCTCCCATAGTTGATGCAGGTCACATCTTAGGACTGGAATAGTTTCTGATAGGAGGGGTGTCCCTCTCTGATGAGAGTGGCATTGTCAAGTCAAATAACAGCTAAATCTAGAACTGTACTGAGATAATATATATACCCCACACTATATGTTAATTAATATTGAATTAATTCGTCCTCAACAATGGCAAAATCAACAAATTCTCGGATTTTGGAGTTTTAATTTTGGGTTCTGAAAATTTGCGAGCACAGAACTGCAAACCAAAATAGATGTATACAAATTTGAGAAAAAATAAACAAAAATTGTAAAGAAGTATGCTGGACATAATTGTTACATATTTCCAGTATTTCATAAGGCCCAAACTTCTCAGCCCATGGTTGTGGTTCAGTGGTGAGCATCCACCTTAGGAACCTACTCAATGTACCAGCAATCTCAGGGGGGATTTTACAAGGTTTTCTCTCTCTGTCTTCTGCTGTATAGTGTGAAATGGACAATCTGTTGTCATACAAGGGAAATAACTTTGAGTATGCTTAACACATCAATCAAACAAACCAACCAAATCTCTCATCATGACAGCCAATTTAGTTTGCCACCAGTTTTTGCCTTTTCATTTGTTTGATATTTACATTATACCAGTGGCGTATTTAAAAACTTTTTGTGAAGTTTATCATTTTTATTAATTGAAATCATTAAATTAATTCCATATACATGTACCAGTCTACATTCTTTAATGAAAAGGGCAGAATCCTAGGTCATTGTTACAAGTTTTGTTGTTGTTGTTTTCAGTCGCCCTGATATCCCAGGATACACTGGCTGTACACTGTTCAGAGGCCAGTGGGCTCCTATGAATACCCGTAATATACCTGGTATGGCCGATGCAACAACAGCTAAAACCTACAGGTAGGAAATTCAACATTACGAACTTGTAGTCTCATTAACCAGTATAACAATAGAGTGATGGGGGCACAATTTATTGATGACATATACTTTTATTCCTTGTGATCTTATTCATGGCCATTAATCAGGACCAAGTGACCTCTGATTCCAGAACACCTGCTGCAACACCCCTCTCAACATGAGGGCTCGTCTTGCCTCATGATTGGGCTAAACATGTATGAATTTTGGTCCAAAAGTCTTTTGTTATTCTATGAAATAATCAGCAGTATCATTAGTCCTGGTCATAGTATTAGCCAGAAATCAAGAAGAGGGTGTCTCAAATCAACATTTTTACAGAAACAGGGTGTTGCATTTTACCCATCCCCTATCTTTCCCATGTTAAATTTGACTGAAACAGGGTGTCTCAAATGGATTCTTGAGTGTCTCAAAGACACTATGGTCCTGGTGTTTCTCATCAGCACTGAGTGAAAAAAGAAAGGATTTAAACATTCAAATATAGATTTGTGTATGTTGGTTGATATTCCTGTATAATTTTACAGTTCACAACTCCTCTGCTTATACATGTATTTTAATTTGTATTCATTGTTCTGTTTTCAGATCCATTCCAATTTCCCCCAACACCTCTGAGTTTAAGCGAGATTCCATCATGTCTAAGATGGTAACAACAGTTCCTCCCCATAATCCCTTCAACCAAATTCTGACAGAGGAGATTCCGGCTCAGTGAATGATAAACTGAATCAAAATCATTTCCTCAGAGTTTGTAAGAACTGCCTGTTCACAGTACAATCAGAAACTTTATGTAAGCTAGTCTTTAGACCCTTTTGAGATGGTAGCAAATGAAAAAAAACAAACTTCAAGTTGATTGTACAACAGCTATTTTATTGGGGTTTTTTTGTTGTTGTTAATAATGGCTTCTTGTGAGCTTTTTGGCTCTCTGGTTGCTTTTTGGCAGCTGACCCTGAAGCTTCAATGAGAATTGGAGGGATTGGTCAGTGGCCATATACACACGCGCAAAAGTTTAATTTTGCTGTCAGCTATGAAGGAAAATTAATTTACCAACACAGCACATTTGCACATAACACTTAACAATATAGTTGTATTGCTGTTCACTCCTTGGAAGTAAACTGCTGTAATATAAGTGAAATTCACTAAAGCATGGTGTTAAACACCAACCAATCACACAATACCCACTGTTTCAGTGATAGAGAAACCAACTGAACGTTCATTCAAACTCTCTTGATGTTAAAATATACCATGGTAGGTGAAATCAAAATGATGTTTTTTATATGCAGGTTTCTGGTATATAGTTAACATACATGCACCAGGTATGTGCATTTTAAAACTATCCTCTGGTTTCGGTTTCCCTGTATAAACACACTGTTGCATAGTCGATAGATATCAATGGATCTATATTTGATATAAATGTGTCGAGGTCCTGAAGCATTCCCTTGAGATGTATCCTGTTTGATGACTTAAACCAAACGTGACCTACCCTAAATCACCCCCAAAGCATCAGGTTAAAGTTTGTGTGTTCACATGCTCTAGGTTAAGAGTGTCATAAACACAGAATTCAGAATTACACTAGAATACTTCAGTAGGAAACCTCATCTCTGGTCACCTATTTCATGGGTAATTTCATAATGAATGTAAGTTGATTGAAAATGTTTATATATATTATCTTTTTTTAAATTTTGAAGGCAATTTTATTTGTTGCAGGGTGTACATGCTATGTAATTATATATGTGGCATTATTTCACAATATCTGGATTTATTATGAAACATATAAACAATATTATTATATCTATGGTTATATTTACGATCAAATTATCTTGCCATGAAAGATTGAAAATTTAACAACAATATTAGCTTTCCATCAAAACTTTAAAGATGGTCTGAGTTGTGTGACATTGCACTGTCTTGACAAGGTGGACTGAGTTGCCTGACAGTGCACTGTCTTAACAAGCTTGTCTGAGTTGCCAGACAGTGCACGGTCTTGACAAGGTTGCCTGACAGTGCACGGTCTTGACAAGGTTGCCTGACAGTGCACGCTCTTGACAAGGTGGACTGAGTTGCCTGACAGTGCACTGTCTTGACAAGGAGGTCTGAGTTGCCGGACAATGCACTGTCTTGACAAGGTGGACGGAGTTGCCTGCCCACTGTCTTGACAAGGTGGTCTGAGTTGCCTGACAGTGCACTGTCTTGACAAGGAGGTCTAAGTTGCCTGACAGTGCCCTGTCTTGACAAGGAAGTCTGAGTTGCCTGACAGTGCCCTGTCTTGACAAGGAGGTCTGAGTTGCCTGACAGTGCCCTGTCTTGACAAGGAGGTCTGAGTTGTCTGACAGTGCCCTGTCGTGACAAGGAGGTCTGAGTTGCCTGACAGTGCACTGTCTGGACAAGGTGGTCTGAGTTGCCTGACAGTGCCCTGTCTTGACAAGGAAGTCTGAGTTGCCTGACAGTGCACTGTCTTGACAAGGTGGTCTGAGTTGCCTGACAGTGCCCAGTCTTGACAAGGAGGTCTGAGTTGCCGGACAGTGCACTGTCTGGACAAGGTGGTCTGAGTTGCTTGACAATGCACTGTCTTGACAAGGTGCCAATAGATGACTGCGGTCACTGTTGCAGAAACTGTCTTCCAAAACTATTTTCTGATATTTTAATGCCATTGCATTATGACGTCTGTGAAGCAGACGTGTTTTAAACTATGTTTTTATTTGATGCAATAAATCAAATAATGTATTTAAATACTGGAACAGCGGCCCGTTTCAAAAAACATCAATACCATGACAACCAGTGCTCAAGACATTGTGTTGCCATGGCAGTTACATTCAATGTAAGCTAAGATTGTTTTGTGAAACGAGCCCCTGAAGTGTTAACTTCAATAGTGTTGTGCAATTAACTCGCACGTAAGTATAACTTTGAATATCGATCATTGATTAACGAGTCAGTTAATTTATATTGCATTTGAATGCAGTGTATCTACAATGTTGTCAGATTGTTTTGAATATATCCATACATTTCTATATTTTCTGGTTGTTTATACTATTGGTTGTATATAATATATATTACAAAATGTGTGCACCTATGCAATATTGTGATAATTATTACACACTTTTGTCAATTATTTACACATGTATTGAATTTTGAAGTCTTATTCCTAAACAGTATTGCTAATGTCCTTTTTGAATATCATAGTATATTGAATATTTAACATATTACATTGTTTGAAGAGAGATTTTCTTTCAAGAATAAATTTACTCTGCTTTTCCTAGTGGTCTTTGTTGCTCAGAGTTTTTCCTTTAACTAAACCAGCAGAAAATTTTGAATACATTATATCTTCATACCATAGAAAGTCAAAGTATTATCATGGTATTAACAGAAAAGCAAAATTTGAAGTTAATATCTGAATTTGAGTGATGGCCATTTTGGTTTGCGGAATTAAATGAAATGAAATTTCATCTGTTTCTTAACTGGAGGAAATTATTTTTGAAGTTTAAAACAAGACCATGAATTTGTTCTCAAAGCTACCGTAAAAGTTTCAAGTTATTCAGTGAATTTGTCCTCAAAATTACCATGTAGGCATGAATATTGAAAAATTTTGCAATGGCTGCCATATTGTTTTGTGCAATTTGATGAAATGCAATCCAATTTTAGTAGAAGGAAGCTTACTTCCAGGTTCCAAGTTAATCTGTGAATTTGATCTCAAAATTATCATGTTCACAACACATAGGCATGAATATTGTCACATATAGCGGTCATTTTGTTTGACAGAATTTCCATCCCATCTTGTCTTAATAGGAGAAGACTATAACAAATTCACAGATAAACTTGAAATAAAGAGTTATTGTGTTAACAACATATACAGATATGAATACTGTAAAATAATGCAATAGCGGCCATGTTGTTTTACGGAACTTGGTGAAATTCAATCCCTTCCATTGTCATAAAGGCAGAAAAACATGTTCAAGGTTTGAAGATAATCTTTCAATTTATTCTCTACTTATCGTGTTAACAGCACATACAGGCATGAATATTCTAAAATTATGTTATAACAGCCATTTTGTTGTATAGAATTTGGGGGAAACAATTCTATTTGTCGTCTTAACAGGAGGAAACTACATGCCAAGTTTGAAGTTGATCTGTAAATTTATTCTCTATCATGTTCACAACACATACATGCATGAATATTCTAAAACTATGTAATAACGGCCATTTCATTTAATGGCATTTGGTGAAATCTGGGATGGTGAAAAGCAATACCATCAGTCTTCTTTACAGCAGGAAATTACAATTACCAAGTTTGAAGTTAATCAGTGAAATTGTTATCAAGCTAGCATGTTTATAAACAGTTTTGACGGACGGACACCAAGAAGCATGTCTTAGTCTTGTGGAGGACAAAAAAACAACAAAATGTTAACACTTATGTAGGCCTGTGTCCTTTTCAGTTGATTTGTTTCTCTTTTCGAGGTTTACTGCCAAGGGTGCACTCTGTTTGAGATTTATCTTTAAATATAGAACCTTAGATAAAACAATTTGACTATATGTACACGCAACAGCGTAGCTGAATTACTGCCGAATGTGGTTTAAAACATTAATCAATCAATTGACAAGGCAAACACTTCGCATTCTATGGTTGTCTTAATGTGGGTGTTGAATGTCAGAGTACACTGCTATAAGGGAAATATCTTAGTACCATTTAACACCAGCCAA
>JAQQZZ010009806.1:0-11622 GCA_030265115.1 Mopalia vespertina | reverse complement strand
TAATGCGCGATGGCCTGGCATGGCGTACGAGAGTTGTCTTAGTCTCGTCCACAATAGAAACTCTCGCGAGAATACGATTGCAGGGCCATAAGGCTCCCACCCAACCGCCAGTCAATAATGTAGCACGACTTCACATACTCCTATATTAATTAGTAATTGTTTCATATTCTTATCCAGATATAATGTACTGGGTTTGAATCTAACTTGAATTCTGGCTTTTTTTTATTTTGGCACATGCCTGTAGGCCTATTAAAATGAAGGCAGGTCCTTAATTCTGTCTTGCCAAAATCAACTTAGGTGAGTCCGTGTGCAAGATATGATGTAAATTTAGTGTCATGTTTAGGGGTATGATTAGTTAACTTTAGGGTTAGGTTATGGTAAGGTTCAGGGTTAGAGTAAGGTTAAGGATTGAGTTTTAGGTTAGGTTCAAGGTTATGGTCTTTTTCCGTATAAATCATAAACCGGAAGTACAACGTCACGTTTCGGCTAACAAGGACAAAAGGCAAATTTGTTGTCAACAAGCAAAATTCCCTTTCACTTTACGGCAACCGATTATGTTTATGCAACTCACTCGATCCCCAAACCTTGAGTAGCAGAATGTAGCATAATCGTTGAAATAATCAACGATGGTATCATTAAGCCAGCCACCCTGGTCGTCTAATGATTGGGGAAGATCCCAATGATAGAGGACCACCATGGGTATTATATCAGCCTGTAATAGAGCGTTGATGATGTTGTTGTAGTACTGTACACCTTTCTCATTCACGTGATGTGTTGTTCCATCGGGTAAGACACGTGACCAGGAAATGGAGAATCGGTAGTGCTTCGCCTGTTTTTGTAACACAACATATATCAGATCAGACTATTGGCAGATATAGGATATATATGAAAATTCTTACATTATTTTATGGATGGATTTTAAATAATTATACAACTAAATGAGATACGTGAATTTAGCAAATTACCAGCAATTGATATAACTGTCTACATTGGTAATTAATGTATATATGTGGTAAATATAAAGGGAAAATTATGAAAAGTGTTCCATAATTTATTCAGTGGATAACATAATTATACAGAATGCAATCTTGTGTTAAAAGATGGTCCCGGTTACCTCCCTTTACCTCGATACGTCAATGATATGAATAAAGGAGATTGTGGGTACAAATTATACAGAATGGTACCCAATCGGATTGATCAGGATCATCTGAGACTTTGTTTTTTGATGGGTTTAACCGGTGCTTTGGGTGATAGAGAAAACAAACAAAAACCAGCACTAGGCCTATCAACCGTACCCCTAATTTCTTCAAACTTTCGATGTCTTCTTGCCACTTGTGATAGCTGTCACAGGCTACGTCTCCCGTGTCGTTGTTGTAATTTTTACCATCGTGAGAAAATGTGTCCCAAATATTTGGGCCTTTTCCTAAAATATTATTGACAAAATGTGACATTGTTTTAAAACGGTTTGCGAGCTGCATGTACACCTTTAAGATCAGTCGAATGTTTTCAATCCAGAAATACAGAATGTTTTGTCCTGGTTAAAGTGGGATGGTTTTGTGCAGTAATACAATATCATAGAATGAGTATTTAGAAGTTGTACAGCATTTACATAAACAATAATAACATAGATTTACTGAACACTTTGATTCTAATAATCAATAAGACAACTAACTGTCTTGGCCCAAGAACAAGCTAGACCGTTGTAGATAAACGCCAAGAGTAGTTATTTTGAAGCTAACAAAAATATTTGTCTTTTAGTTGATTTGATTGTTTGATTATGATAATAAATGTTTACCATCAGCGTTCCACCCTCCTTCAACCTGGTAAGAACCCGTGGCAATGCCCCATAAAAAGTCATCAGGAAAGTTTCCGAAAAGAAAGTTTTCAGTCTGAGGAAGACTTCCCGCCATCATAAGAGGAAGCCACACAACATAACGCAATAGTTGTAGAAACGCCATCTTACCTACATGCATTTTGACTGAAGAAAATTAAACGAGAACAATTTGTCGAAAGAGAAAAATATATATTTCAGACGATTGAATAATCAACGTTCTTTAAGGTCGTCGCGTAAGAACTTATTATGAAATGTGACGCACCTGAAGCCCAGCGCAGGTCGACTGAGATCGAACGAAACTGGACACAACTAGTCGCAGTCGACCTGCGCCCATCTTTCCATCGCAATTGGCAAAATGCGTAAGACAGACTTTCACATTTCTACCCTTGCCGCAATTCGCGGCAAAAACGTGTAGAAACAAGAAGCCAATCAGAAAGTCGTTTACACATCAAAGTCGACAACAAACAAGCGTGACGCCGTTGTCAATTAACGTGTCTGGGATGATGTCAGATCTCATTTATGTGACTATGATCGTGCGTGTATATTTCATGTATAGCCTAGTTGTCCACCTGTGTTTAGACCGCCTCTTTCATTCAAATGGAAGCTTCATTCTGATTGGGTGGGATAAAGAGAGGTCATCCGAAAGTAGCTGTTGTAGACTGTAGATAACTCAGATTTTGCCGTAAATGAAGGCAAGATAAGAAAGGAAGAGAGGTTTCATTCGACGATCTTCTTCATCGCGTTGCCTCGGGAAGAGGACCTGCGCCGGGCTTTAGGTGCATCACATGTCACAATTACATATAGCTCAGATGGACAATTATCCACCGGTCCCATCAGAGTTGGTGTTATGACAAGGCGTAAAACATACAGCACAACAGTATTCACCAAAACCATACATTTTGTTCGCCGGAAGTCTGTGTACCGGCAAAGGTACAATATCTATATACCTGAACATTATTTCTAAATCCAAAAAATATGGCATCTATGAATTCTCCACACAATGCGGACTATGTAGCGTAATCAGTTTGGAGAAAAATGCATTTCATAATGGCGACGACCATTTGACGTCTAGGATGATGTGCGCAGTACTCTCGAGGACTTCCGAGTGGGTCTTGGTCAAATGGCACGTAAGAGATAATCTAACAGTTTCTTCTTTCGAAGTTGTCATGTCCAAAAAGATAGCGCTGTTGACACTTGTCAGAACGTGTTACGTGACTTATTCACGATTTGCACGCAATTTTGTTCACCTCCTAATTCGCTTCCAAATGAATTGGTTCTGGGACAACATTTTGTGCTACGTCTAATCTTAAATCCGCCGGCCGTAAAGCTTTGACAGTTCAAAACAAGCGAGCTTTATTCTTTGGGTCAACGACTTTCTTTCCAAAGAGGGCTCTAAGAGTGCCTTACCAGCCATTTGCTTTGAAGTATGACTCGTACGTTTCCCAATTAAAATAAGGTATCAAAGACGCCATCTTGTTCAAATTTCGATATCAAAACGGAAAGAAAGCTTTGATAAAATAAGTGGTAGGCGATTGGCTTTTATAAACGAGGGCAAGAAACCTTCAATCGAACCTCTAGGTACACATATATGATTAGACTTCAAAGTATTATTTCTGTCCGAAATGACATAAACTGGAAACGGAAATGGGAATCAGTCGTATGGTCAATGTAGTATAGAGAGCACTGTCAGATACCTGGATCTAGGTGGCACTGTGTGACTGTAATCCGCTATTGACATACGGGATTTTGGTGTAAATTCTTAAAGTTCCCATGAAAACTAAAACCATTAAAAATACAGATTCGAGACAGATTTTCTCATCAAAATTAATATTTTGTCCCCATTTCCTGAGTTTTTCTTACTGTCATTTCGATTTCAAAATCCAAAAGGGCAAAAGTTTTGTAAAAGTCTGATCACGCATTCATGAAGCAGTGCGAGATCATTTCTTATCGTAAATGACGTCAACCCCAGTTAATCTACATTAGAGTGGCGTAAGTTACGTATAGTTCCATGCAGGAAACTGTACACTTTTGCCGAAAATGTGCCCTCTCCGCATGCATTCCGCGTAGTCCACTGTTAATCTGACAAGATCGTATTGGATAGTGCTGTCTAATATGTATACTTTAAATAAATGTTGTGACTTTGTGATTTGTGATTTTGTGACTGACGCGAAAGATCACAAAGACGGCGTTTATAATAATGAGGGAGACATTAGTGTCAATAAACCCAAAACGCCGATGTGATATTAAAAAACATGTGTGTTTGACGAAAGTATAGTACGTGTATAACGTATATGTGTGCTATACATATTACAATAAGTCTTACCCTTTGGCTTGCTTTGTGGTATTTAACACGATAAGGTGTTGGGAACTGATAAGACATGTACAAACTGACCGTATTCTTTAGAGATAAAACTTGGCTATAAAACTTGATTTGTACTTTTTGGAAGAAAAGTCCATAATTGTTCACAAAGACGTTAGAAAAAAAATTGACCCCTCTGGGAAATTGAGATTCACAGAGATTCCGGTATCCGTCATAAGCGACCTACACTACACTGTATCCTTTCCCGTTGTTTCAAAGGTAATCCGTTATTCTCGGCCGAAGGTGGATGCATCGGCCTTGTAAGTGTCATTTCGTTTGTCATTGTTAAATAGATAACTATTTAGAAGGTTGGAAATGTTTAACTGCTGTTTACCACATATGACAAACCAAAATTGTTTAATAGATAACTATTTAGAAGGATGGACATTTTTAACTTTTGTTTACCAAATGACAAACCATAGTAGGCCTGTGTGAAAAGAAAGTTAAGCAACCGAAGCCATTTGTCCTAAAAATCCGAGTAAGAGCTTTTAACCGTCACTAAAAAATTTTATCGGCAGTGTAACCCAAAATTTATTCTGGTTGTAGACTAGAAATTCGAATCGAGTAGAAACATTTCTACTTCTACACAAATCAAATTTCGAAATTTCCATTACAAGGTTCTACATAGGATCTTATGTACAAACACATTCCTCTTTAAGATTGGTAAGAGAGACAATGGAACATGTTCTTTTGGCAATGAAGAAGAGGAAAATATAGAACATTTATTATTATTTTGCTCAAAGGTTAAAACATTTTGGATCAAAGTGGAAAATTGGTTACAAGTAACAATAGGGGAAACCACAAAACTAGACAATGTCACAATAATATATAGGTTAGAATTTGACTATCCTATAACAAATGTCATCTTACTTCTGCAAAGAAATTTGTTTACAACACAAAATTTACAAACAAGTCACTTGATTTAGAATTGTTTCTGCATTTCGTGGTAGAATATTTGAGGGCAGAGAGAATCATCGCCTGCAGAAATGAAAAACAAAACCGGTTTATTATAACTTGGGGCAATCTATACAATCATTTCCAAAATTACTAAACTGATTTAAATTGTGCGGTAAAGAAAAGCTTTAAATACCTTTTAAAAAATCAATATATTAGAACTAGAAATAATCTCTGCAACCAAACTGCTGATATTTGTATATGAACAAGTAATTGTTTAACATCTGTTTTTGTTAATGTGTGTATGTGAAATCACTCCATGTTATGTCTTTGTTGATCTGTCTGTATTGTTTATTTGTGGAAGAATGATTGTAAATGTGTATTGTGATGACCATTAAAATTAAAGCCCAAGGCAAAAAACCCATATGTTGGACATAGGAATTGTAGAAATGTACTGATATTTCTTAGTCGTATTGTAAATGTGTCATGTTTTTATATATTTAGAATAAATGAAGAGAGAAACCCGGGACCTTTGGGTTACAGGCCCAACACTCTACCGACTTATATATGTATGTAAAAATGTCACATGTCATACTATGTTTAATGTATATAATACCTATATATAAAAAAAAATTTTAAAAGAAATTCGAATAAAGAAATCGCCATTTTACTGTTATGAAATGCACAGGCATCGAAAAAATGGTCACAATCCAGATCCAGATTTACCTGTCTAAATACGAGTGCCTCTCATATCACTGCTTCGTCTTATCCTCCACTTGTTCATAAAACACGGAATTCCGATGGCTCGGCAAGATAATCTGTCGTGATAACTTAAAAAAATGTAAAAAAAAAAACCAGCGTATATCTAAAATAACAAACATTCTGGAACCTGCTGAATACAAACGGTTTATTGCAGATATTGGTATGGTAAATATCGCTACAATAATTACAATAGTGTTCAGAATGAAAAAAAAAGACGATGATCGTAATTCTTTTTTGTTGACACCTTAGCGGGATTAAAATCCAAAAGATATTTAAAAACGAAAACCAGTATTTGAAAACGATTGTAAATACTGAAAAATAATTTGTACTTGGTAGATATTTATAAATCAATAAATGTGTATAACGCATTTGTAAATCGAAAAGCGGGTTCTCAATTCAAAACTTAATGGACGAAGAGATTTTGGATTACGATTATGGAAAATTTGGAGGTGTCTGGAGTTATCTTCAAGGCATAAGGCTTTACATAAATATAAACTTTTTCGAGAAATAAAAAAAGGCGGAAATTCGATGGGCGCCTTCTTTAAGATGACGCGTCGAAAAGATTCGCTCAAAGGCAGGAGGGGCTTATTGCTATGGTGCAATGCAAGACAGACTTACATTCTCCGTATTGTAAAATATTTAAACTTTCAGCTACAGGGAAATTCAATTCAAACTTATAATGCATTCCTTGAATCCAATGATGAGCAAACTAAGGTTTCCATCTTAGAAGAGATTGTTAAGAAAAAAACAACCAAACAGACACAAATCCGACTGCATGTAAAACAAGCATTAGTCAGTTTTAAACCTCTGAGCCGAAATCTGATGCTGATCTGTTAAATACGTGTTTTGAAATATTTAAGGCCTTGTTAAATTTCTCAACTCACTTTCCACGATTCAATTTCGTAGGCGTGTGTGGTGTAAATTTGTTAATTGGTACGGACGAAGAAACGCGTGCACTGGGGAAGAGACTCGGAAGGGTCGTAAATTATTAAACATGTAACCTGTGCGGCACGTCATGCCATATACACTGTTTTGTAAAGTGTACTGAATGGGGTGAACAGAACATATCTCTACTGAGGGCAATAAAGGTAAGGAATTGTTATCGATACCAGCTTGATACTTTAACAAATATTTGTGATTTTTTTCCTGACAGAAAATCAGGCTGGTCATTAGCCAGGTCACACGGTACTGTGTGTTGAATGGAGGCCGGTTGAAGAAGTACACCGAATATCCAATTGTTAAGGTTGGGAAATGCAATC
The DNA here is from genome assembly GCA_030265115.1 of Mopalia vespertina. Lineage (NCBI taxonomy): Eukaryota > Metazoa > Mollusca > Polyplacophora > Chitonida > Mopaliidae > Mopalia > Mopalia vespertina. The sequence goes on along the minus strand of JAQQZZ010009806.1, from coordinate 4,514 downwards.
AGCCGTTTGGTTTACTGTAAATATACTCCTCTGACACTAATATCAGACTGTAGCCAGTGTCCAGCTCACAACTTCAGTAATATCCCTACAGTAAAGGTGCAGCAGTTCACTGATACGGGTTACTTTCTAGACAGAGAGGGTGGTTTGCTCAGAGAGTTGTTAAGGTGCCTTAAACAGAAAACTCTTTCCGGTGTAGGACTGAATACTAGTAGTTACTGTACATTATCGATCATAATGAGAGTTTTTGACATGCCTTTTAAGTTATAACCGGAAACAGTTCTTAATTTGTAATCGTCCAAATGAAGGTTCTTTGGATTATTTACCAAACTTATCGTTATGGCATACAGGAGAAATTAAACCACGTTGTCCGCACGGCTTCTCTTTTTATCATGTGTCCTGTTCCAGCCTAGATGTTCAGGCTGCAGTATCCTTTCATTACATGGGGACTCTCTGAATTCTAAAATATAGTTTCTATTGTTTCTGGAAGGGTTACAGTAATGCCTATGACTTGCCAAAGGAGTAAAAACTTTAACATTCATCGGTTCTTCTTCCAGTATAATCACTCCTATTTAGAGTGCCAGAATAGAGCCCTCGATCTTTGAATATTTGCAGAAGTTTGTAATCGCCGTCTCCACAAAAATGCGACATTTGCAAGAGCAAGAACATAAAGCCTCGCTATGACAGCCGGTGTACTTGTGTTTGTGTAGGTCACTTGCTTCCAAAATGACCGACGAGGACAAAGTTTCAAGCGGAACTCCGAAACTTCCAGAACCTCTCACTGTAAGCAAATCCTACTATAATCGGTGGGCGAGAAAGCCAGTTTCGGGAGTGCGAAAACCAGTGCCAGGCTATTTGGGGTTTACTCGTATGCTGACCAGTAACTGTTTAGCGGCCAAACGACCAGTTTCTGGAACAAGCAGCTTCCCACTATCGTCACTTGAGGGCAGCAGTGCTCGAACGTCGACCCCGAAACCCCCGGTTAACAAACCTGTCCCATTACACCTCCCAGAAATTTCTATTGACACGCCTATGATGACTGAGAGAGAAAAGGGTCACAGTGAAAACAATGGATGTGTGCCTGTGTCCCGACCCAAGGAAAATGGTAAAGACTTTTTACCCAATCCTTATTTCCTCTGTGTGCCTAGGGTAGACGCCAATGATAAAGTGCTTACAACGGATAATAATAATGTTGCAACTTTTACTGGAGAAGACACATGTAATAACATAAGTAGTAGCGATTCTGAAACCAGCAAAAGTATTATCACAGATAAAACGGAAACACGTTTCTCAGAGGTAGACGCCAGGCAGACAAAATTCTTCGGAAAGGTAACAAGTTGCGATAAAACAGAATCGAGCTCATGTGTTGACTTTCAGTGCAGTTCATCTTCGTTTGGCTCTGATGCCAGTGATTGTCCAAGTGGAATTGTGTCTCCTGATTCTTGTAACGTCAGTGCAATTTCACTGAACCCTGGTATAGACACTATGGAACTGTACACAACATCGCTGAGCCAATGGCATATCAAAAATAGCATTTCTTTAGAGTGTGACATGGAATTGCAATGTGTCGGGGAGAAAAATTGTTCAGGCTATCAGGAGAGACACAGAAATAGCAAACGTGAAAATACGTCAACAACCCAAAACACTGATACGTCTATCCCTAGTCGATCAGCCAAGTCCAGAACAAAAGAAGCAAGTGAATTGTCTGTGGTCCCTGTAGCAAAACGAAGAAAATCAGTGATGCCAGAAGCCATAGACATTGATACAAGTGATCGATCCATGTTGTCAGTTAATCCAGATATTAAAAGACAAACACCAAGTTTGCCGCCCCGAATGAAAAGTCCATATCTGGCAACCCCAGCTAAAGTGCAAAAAAGTCTCTCTGTAGTCGACAAAAACTTCAAGACATTGGTGAACCAGTTCCACCAGAGAGCGCGAACCTACAATGTCCTTAGACGCTCTGTTCCTTCAACTTCCAGCACAGGCTTCCGCGGGGCCAGAATATCCAGCGCGGTTCCTGGACACAAACTGAGTTTGAATGCTAATGAGTGTAAAGCAGATACCGATCAGTTATCATCTACGGGGCAAGAATCTGACAAACTGCATCAGGAGTTCGTTCATTTAGCCGCTTCGCTACAACTTCATCAAAGGTTTTCATACAAGAATTTCGGGCAGATCTCATAAACACTAAACTTATGATCGTGGCAGTTTCGTTAGGGAACAGTCTCGTAATACGTTTTTAAAGTGACGATTTTGTGTGATTGGCTTCATTACAGGCGTTCTGGTTTTGTTGCCTCTCTTCTTTTTATTTTATTGATTTGAAAAAAAAATTAATTATATAGGAACCCAACCCTCCTCAAATCGGGGGATGCCCCTAATGCTATTACACCGCACATTGAGACAGCGCCTTTATTAGTGTATCGTAGATTGTTTGTCCAATGCTATTCTTTGTAGCTAGAATGTAAACTGGTTGCTTGAAAAAGGAATAGGTGTGAGTTTCTGTAGTGATTTACAATAAATGTTATTTTAAAGTCTTCTTACTGCCCGGGCGGGTGTTTGGAGGGCGCTTCCTGCTGTCCTGGTGCTTTCTGTCCTAAAGAGGAGCAGGAAGCCGATATGTTTGTGATGTCTGTATTGTCCTTTATCTGTCCTGTGATATTTTTGTTTGTTGCCAGTGGTGATAGGGAGTGGTTTCCTTCACTCGGTGGGCTGGCACGCCGTCATGTGAGTACGGCGTTAAACCCCAATCAAACAAACAAACACTCTTACTGCCCGTAGCCTGGACAAATCAATTTGTTTCACAATGTACAGTTGCACAACTGACTCTTCTGAATGATAAAATATTAGAGTAGCCAACAGTGTATTCTTTACAATTTGGGGTGTGTGTGCGTTGTTGTTTTTTAAATTAACTTACTCGTGTGCAGTGGAAAAGTGCGAGGTGGTTACAGAACGATTGTGTGATTTTGAAACCAGATACCTTCCAACAATCCAAACAATGCGTTTGTGAAGGGATTAAGACCGTCGTTGTACAGTTGTATGTTTAATGCATAGATCTATAATTAGTCAGGTTGGTGTTAATTAACTATTGTTAATCACGGTGAGGTAAGCCAGCAAATTATCAATATTGTATAAGGGAAACCCCTAACCTAGATATACGTAAGGGAAATGGCGAGTTCTATTTCGAATAAAAGCAAGTCATTAATTAATATGTGGGTCCTGCATTTTATTTCAAAACACACCACCAAGAGCCCTGTATGGTGAGTGAAGGCAATTGATTGATTGGTTGATTACATCGGATTCCATTGGCTGACGTATTGTTTGAGGGATTGCAACCAGTGTATAACAAGATCGACAGCTGTGGATCTTGGATGCGTCTTCGCGAGCCAAGCTCAACACATCAGTCAACTAACGCATTTTTATGAGTAGAGAGGCCATATGTTCGGATGATGCTATGTATGGTCTTCGGCATGCTCCGGGTTAGTATTCCAATTTATGGACGACTATTTTAGATGCCATTATTCGACACTTATTAGCCATCGACTCGATAAAACATCCGGAGAAAACGGATACCTTAAGTTTCCAGGTCAACCACTTTCGATGTCAAGATCACTAAATTAATCCCTAATCCGTTACCGGAAATACTCTAGTGTAGCCCTACTGATCAATTCTCCTCTGAATTCTAACGCTAAAGGCATTTGTTTGTTTTCAGATAAATTGAGAAACATTATCCGCGTTGTCCGTTTGTTTTGTGCTCTGAACGTAAAGCATGCTTGCCTATCACTATAAATTAAATTAGCGCGTAATAAAATCATATGATATCTTTTAAATGCGCTTGCCGACGGTTTTACCATCACCAATTTTTTTTTATACTGTCATTGTTCACATAGGTATTTTCTGTTTTATTTTTTTTATTATTATTGCTTGTTTTACTGTTGCAGCCCTCGACTTTATGAAAATTAGCTTGTCCTATTGAATAATCGAATTAAATAAAGATTATTTGAATATCAATCCGCTCGGTCTATTTAAGCGTACTGATAGTATGCAAACGGCGGTAAATACGCTTCCGGCAAACAAAATTATAATTTCCATGCATATATATTCATACACCTGTTACACCCGAGCACATTGATGACGCCACCATATCGAAAATATCGAGGGCAGCTTAGCCGATTGGGTACGTTCAGCTGCTAAAACTGCTGCAATCATTTATGGTCGAAAATGAGGTATCAGCGCCGACATTGTTAATGTCCTTACTCACCGGGATAATGTATGGCTAAAAGAAGTTCCTGCAACACCAATTATCTCACGTGTTTTAGCAGTTCAACAAAGGAGCACAACTTCAAGTTAAAAACAGTATCCATGGTCTCTGGCGAACCGCTCTGCCACAGATCGTCTCGGTAAACATATTTGGGGTTGTAGGATTGTTTTACGTTGTCGTGATTTGTTTGTTTGTTTGATTGGGGTTTAACGTCGTACTCAAGTGTATTTCACTTATATGACGACGGATTGTCCACTTC
>JAQQZZ010009795.1:0-11622 GCA_030265115.1 Mopalia vespertina | reverse complement strand
GTGGTCAATCGGGTCGTGTCTGCTGCCTTTGATTGCCTACAGCCTCCGGTATTTCGGCTGGCGATATATACAAGTCGCCATCTCTGCAATTGGTCTTCTGACTCTCCTATCTTGGTGGTAAGTTGCTTTGAATTCCAGCCGACCCATCGTAGACACTTTCCGTACCGGTACAGTTATCTCGGAAGTGAATGGAAGCAATAATATTACACGAAAACGTTTAATGTTAAACGCCGGATGTTCTATGCGTATGCGTGGAAATCAACCAAAGTGCTCCGCGGAGTTGTAAAAAAAACCCACATCAAACAAACCCGTTTCTCGGGTAAAATCACATTTAAACAAAACACTGTTCCTTTTTTATGTACGACTTGTTGCTGTAATTATTTTAATAATAATGTAGCTCCAATGACGTCATCATATCAACACAAGAATAGCCTTCAGACGTGGTTAACTATAGGATGAAAGTAAATCCATGCGAGAATTACCTCCCATGAAATGAACCGCTTTCCATCAGAGATTATATACGGTACGGAAATGGCCGAGGTTGTTCAGACATGAGATTGAAACTGTCATAGACACGTGCCTTCACGCTAGTCCAAGGAAGTCATGGTTAATTTGTAGTCTATGCAAAGGATAAGGAAAAGTCCAGCTGCTTTGAAATGTGTAAGTACAAAGTTTATCAGACTAAAAGTGAACGGAATATTGATTTTACACTAGCCAAATTTTTAGTTACTTGAAAAAGAACCGCACTGCTCAGTTATAATTTTCCGGACGACGACTTTAAAATTTACGATTTTCCACCTTAGATCACCACATGGTCTTTGATGGACAGCGACAGTTTTAATCAAATGCAGGTCCATGTAGTTTTTTTATCGGGCATCTAGTTTAACGTATCATCATGCGATTAAATTAAGGCCACTGAACGATCACAAAATAGGATATACTCGCCAAGTGATTGCAGTGTTTACATAACGCAGAATGGCATCCTACAAGCTAGAAATTTCCGCTAACAGTTGCCATTATCTCTGCAACTGATGGACATTGATGCAATCGGGGAAATAACAAGCAAAACAATAATTGATTTCGAGAAAATCTAACACTTCCAGATCTTTTTTTTCACTACAGGGTTGTACCAGAATCATTGCCATGGCTGATTTCAAAACGCCGCCTTTCGGACGCAGAGGCTATTTTAGAACGAGCAGCCAAATTCAACGGGCAAAAACTGCCAAAACTCTGTCTGCACGACAGCGTGAATCGGGAAAAGGATGACAAACCACTCGAGATGGCCACACCATTGTTGTTATTCAAAACCCCACGAATGAGACGAATAACTATCGTTGGGTCCTCGTTTTGGTAAGTACGTTAGGCATAATGTTTTTTGTAGAAAGGCAATTTTGCTTGCCTCGAATTCGGGTCTCTTAGATATAATAAATATAGTTATTGCCCTGACGTCATGAAGTTCTATACATGCAACAAGGGCGTTTCGAAACGTTACGTCAACAAACTGACGTTCCTTTGTGAAATAATGTTGACGCTTTACGGTAAGGTGGGTCAAATCGACGATGTTTAACATGGGCAGTTTAAGCAATATTGCTGAATAAGAGAAGAACGTTCACAAAACCATAACAATTTTGTTTTCACATAGCTGGGGATATAATTTGTGCGAAAGTAAACATTTCAAAATGATATATTTTTGTTACCCGAAACCTCGCAATGATATGGGATTACGGCAAATCGACCTTCCTTTCCATAACGTGGCAACTGCAAAAGGATGCCACTCTATTGTCGTAATTAAATGATAGTTAGAAAACGGAGTGTAGACACAGAGATCGTTTTATTGAGGTTCGATACGTAGTGCTGTATTCCTGAAACAAAAATCATGATTTGCCTCAATTGTACATGTTAGAAAATTAAGAACGGACATCAAAATCAATCAATAATTAACTTACTTAAAATAACGAGGAAGGATGTTTTCTTTTCAAGGTTTGCCAATGTTGTAGTGTATTATGGACTGTCTCAAAACGCGCCTAACCTGAATGGCGACTTGTACACGAACTTTTTTCTCCTGTCAGTTGTGGAAATTCCATCTCATGCTCTCTCCGTGTTTCTTCTTTACAAGTATGTATTTAGATGGTTTAGTTCAGTGGCGGCGCCACATGATTGGTGGTGTAAGAATTGAGATGGTCCCCCGTACCCAGACCCCTGCCTAAGCATGTCAAACATGTGTCATGTATATGTTACTTTAATGCTACAGTCAATGCTGTGTTTTCGTATTTACCTGTAGGCCAATGTGCTATAAGTCAATACATTCTAAATAGTTTTGCGGCATTCTGCCAGCATTCGAAACATTTTGATCGCATTGGAAGGAAAACCCAAACTGTAATCCTCTGTAAACATTCGTATAAAACACGGCCAGCTGCTAAAACTTCATTAGTTGGTATTTAAGAGTCGCATGGGTAACGTAACGCCATGCCGCTAATTTGAATTTCCCTCCCGAATGCGGCACGAATTTTTCTTTCCGGCTGGTTCTACCAAATTCCTGCAGATTCTGAATAAGTGTGACCAGGGCGTAAGGGTGAAAATTAAGCCGATATGCGGTTGCTCTAAGAGCTATGGGGCGAAACTAGACCGATCTTCCATATGCTATCATGATTGAGGGGCAAACCTAAGCCGATCTGTTAAGTGCCCTCATTAAAAATGAACTAAACTAAGTCGATCTACGGGTTGCTCACAGCTAAGTGGAAAACTAAGCCGATATGCCGGCTGCTCTCATAGCTAAGGGGGACATTTAGCCGATATTCCGGTTCCTCTCAGAGCTAAGGGGGAATTAAGCCGATATTCAGGTTGCTCTAAGAGCTAGGGGACGAAACTAAATCGATCTACCATATACTATCATGACTGAGGGGCAAACTTAAGCCGATCTGCTAAGTGCCACCAGAGCTAAAGGACCAAAACAAGATGATCTGGGAGCGAAGTGACCAAACTGAACCGATCTTCCAGGTGCTCTCACAGCTAAGGGGAAAACTAAGCCTATCTACGGGTTGCTCACAGCTAAGGGGAAAACTAAGCCAATATGCCGGTTGCTCTCAGAGCTAAGGAGCGAGCTAAGCTAATATTCGGACTGCTCTAAGAGTTAGGGGACGAAACTAGATCGATCTCCCATATGCTCTCATAGCTGAAGGGCAAACCCAAGCCGATCTGCCAAGTGCCCTCAGAACTACAGGACTAAACTAAGCCGATCTACCGGTTGTTCTCAGAGCTGAGGGACAAAGCTAAGCCGACCTACCGGTTGTTCTCAGAGCTGAGGGACAAAGCTAAGCCGATCTACCCTGGTGTTTCTGTTTTGTGTCCTTTGGTTGTCCTTTTTGTTCATCGTTTGTTGCCAGTGACATCGAGGGTCATTTCCTTCATCCATTTGACGTGCAGACACGCTCTCTTATATTAAAGAGGTTAAATTAATTTAAGTTAATTATTGTAAAACACCAATCAATGAAATAAACCATCAAACTAAAACATTCAACTAATATTGCGAGACAAATCATCAATCTTGTAATAAATGCTGGCCTATACCTTTAATTACTTTCTTTCTCAGATTTGGTCGTAAATATACCACAGGATCTTTGTACGTTCTCTGTGGCGTGGCCTGTATAGTGTTACCATTCATCCCTGAGAAGACAGGTCAGCTTTAGAAAAACTATTTGGACTGTTTGATACTTTAAACGAATAGCATTTGATTGTTTGTGTCTCAAGACGTACCTAAAATCATTTTATACACATGACAGTTTGTAAGCCTTATAGACGGAAGACCAGTTCGTCCAATTCATGCTACACACTAGCTCTCATCCGAAAGTTCAGTTTTTGATAGTGCCGATAAATCCCCGGCTTGTTTGGTCCTGGCACTGAACTTAAATAAGTATACTTTATCTAAAAAATATACTACTATTATATCAGTCAAAGATCTTTGCTTAAATGTTGATATACAAAGTTCGTGCAAGTTCTCTTGCTCCCTTGAGCGTAATTTGTAGCTCATCTGTCTTGTCACTGGGCATTGTCAGTGACGTCGTAGCTGGTATCCATCACAAATCCGGCTGACAATATCACACCGAAAGTGGGGCGTAAATTCCTGATCAACCAAACAAGCCAATGTGCCAGTGGTCAATCTATGGTGTAGCCTATGAAGTTAACTTATTTGCATCTACTTAAATCGCCAAATTGGGATGCTTATACCACACTTGAAGAATACCTGGCATTATATCTCAATGGAACAGTTAACTAAAAAGTGCAATAATATAGAAGCTAAGAGTTCAGTCCATGGTATAGCGGCACTAAAGCATATCCACTTAATCCATCATTTTAGATTTGTAAGGCTGTGATTGATTAAATAACTTACTTTTTATTGTTTCAGATGGTGGTATGGATCTAAACTGGATTACAATTAGCATTGCCCTTCTCGGTAAATTCTTTATCAATGCTGCCTTCACAATGTCATCGGTGTACCTTGTTGAGTTACTCCCTACAGTTGCGAGGTAAGCTGTGTGAATAAAACCACAGAACAACCGTTACAGCCTTGTTAGGGTTTTTGTTGCCCACATAGCCAATTTTGTGAGTCAGTAGTGCTTTTAGAAAATAAGGAATCATAAATTACTTTAATTATTATATTAATATATAATTCTGGTTTGTAAAAGCCGAAGATTTCCGCCGAAGAACTGGAGTTTCCCGACTGCGTATTTTTACGTGACGAACGGATACATGCACGCACAATCAACCAACGCCATTCAAATAATAAACTTTGAGTGGAATTGCATTTTCCCCTGTTTACATGCGACTTACAGAATCAACACAGAACAAAATAGGACAACTTCTACTTGTTTTGGCTGAATTTGGTGTTTACCATGGCCCCGTGTTATCTTTGTTTTTATTGGACAACTAAAACTGTGACCTTTCGTGATCCCCAGTAAGCTTGACCTAATTGAACAGTATAAGTAGAGTGATTGCGTTACATCTCAATATAGCGACAAACAAAACACGGGGAGCGTTTTTGAGATCTGCTTTAAATTAGATTGGGGTGAGGCCTGACTTCACTTATATACTCAATAAATATCATTTTCGAACTGATTGGGTCGAAAACTATAAGGCTTCTAGTATTTCTACACTACATCCCAGGACATATTTGCATGGGGCACAACATCAAGTTAGGCCAAAAATGCATTTAAGGTGGATTATAACTATGAAACATCCTGAACTCACAACAATGGAGGCAACATTTGTGACCTACCTATCCTTATAATGTACACTTTGTCTTCATTTACCTTTGTATTATTTATTCGCAGAGCCACTGGATACCTGTTTACAAATATATTTGGTCGAGTTGGTGGAATTATCTACCCTTACATCCTCTACTTGAATAAGAGAGATGAACTCGGACCAATTAAGACGTCACTTCCGTATCTTTTGTTTGGATCTGTAGCAATTCTGACATCAGTGCAGGTACTGTTTCTTCCGGAAACTCGTGGGCGGACATTACCGGAAACTATCGAAGACGTAGAAAGCGACTTTGCTTTTAAGCAACAAAAGAAAGAATTGGAAGTTGAAGAAAACGGAATTGAAAATGGAATAACACTTCCGTCCTTTGGCTCATCAAATGCTGGAAAAGACAATCCAAATTTTGAAATGACTAAATTTTGATCTTCTTTATACATTTAGTTGTTTTTATATACACTTGCAAGTTTGCTCTTAATAAAACGTTATAACATAGAACTGTTGACCCATGTATTGTTCTGTGTGTTTATTGAAACATATATTACCTTCAAAGACACATACATTCTTCAGCTTCAATTTTGAAACAAATTTCAACCATCAATGACCCTTGTCCTGATAATGTCTCAGACGAATTTCGTCTTCATTTGACATAGGTTGTCTGCTTCGATCATCCGAGCAATTGTGGCTGCAGTGTTCATCCATTCAGATGCTCGTCGATCAAATGTAACACAATTTAATGGTAAGACGAATCAGATGTGGTTGTGCCAATCTTCGTGGAAGCTGCTCGCGTGTAAACAGTTGTCTTCTAGTCAGCTATTGGTGCCGTTATCGCGGGGTCAATTGTTGTTTAAGATGAGTTTGTCTTAGATTTCCACGCCAGAAAATTTTTTATTGAAACAGTTCATAAACTAAATTTTCGCAGAACATAAGGCCTAACTGTTAAAGTCGTGTTATTCTGCAATATTAATCAATTAAATGTAACTTTACCTAAAAAAATGATATTTCCCCAATGTTACAGACAATCAAGTCTAAGCATAATCAATAAAGCCATTGCTCGTAAAGGAGATGTCTTTTTTCACTATTTACCATGGTACTCCAGTAGAGGCTACTATTGCTTGGGGAACGGGGATGATAAATACTCCGGCAATGGTGTGAGTCGAGCCAACGTGACCATGTAGATTTACCGCGACGTGCTTCAAACCCAGACGAGTTCCTTGGATACCAATCTAGGCATGCGGCTCTTTCCACCAGAGAACGAGATGCTTTCATACACTAAGCAAGATGCAGTCTTCACCTACTTTTACGGAAAGCGAAAAGTCCTAGACGTAGTATCTCCACCACCTTCTTGGACATCTTACGCACCACGATCAATAACCACCCAACGACGACCCTCCACCACCACCAACACTCAACGACCAAAGACCTACCACCAGCGCTTGTCTCACGACCTATATTCTTCCTCTTGTTCTTCTTCATCCAGGCCAACGCTCTTTCACCATCTTTACCACCACCACGATGGTTGTTTCAACGGTCCGTATTATAACCAATCAATTCTTACGAATGAGGCTTTTTGTATACGCAATGACTAATACCATATTCAATCTAACATCATACCCCACAGCACCAAACTTAACTATTTACCCCTACAAATACAAAAAAATACAATTTTTTTTTTTCTGGTGAGTACTCATTTTTTATTTATTTATCACTCATGGGTTTGAACAACAACAACACAAACGAACCAATTTTAAACAAATTTGAAAATTCAGTTCAGTTTAGAGGTTCAAAACGGGCATCAACCAGAAAAGAACACCCGATCAAAACATACACCATCACGTCGTTATCCAGAGGCGGACCTTCAACCATTGACTCGATTTGCGACATCGGCACGTCTCTGACTGGCAGCAAGGCGTAGTACAAAAAATATTGAACAAATACGACCGCAGTAACGTTTTGTAACGTCTGTGTATGCCACGTCGAACGTCAAGTCTTCTCGGCAAACCACTGTGTGATCACAGGCGACAACGGCGGCAGTCCGTACTCGCCCTGACCGTCGCGATCAAAGATCATCGCCACCCAATGATCACCGTGCCTTGCTCATCATATCATTGTCCCGGCAGGCTTTCCCCACACATGTGAACAAGTTGAAGTACGAGCCCACATTCAAGTGCTCGTTGCAGCGCGGCGTGAGTGGCGTGTTGACGGTTCTTTGGCTGTTTAGGGACGGCAGAGTAGTTGGTCGCCAATGCTGGCAACAGGACTGTACGTTTCACATCAATTCGTCACCACACTGCTTTTGGTCGGTCGTAGGACCAACAAATTAAATTCACGGTTAATTCCGTCACATCTCGAGGGTTGTATGAGCGGCATGCTTTTAGCTGAAGATGTCGGGTTGAAGCCGTGCGGGTGTTCGGTCTCGACTGACGACGGTCGAGTGTCCTACTATACCCCGTGGACGATCCGAGGTGCTCTGTCCTGGTGGAAACCCCCACCTTTTGACTTGAGTGAGGAAATGTTCAGCGGCTACGGTCGCGCGACGGTTTAGGGCCTGTATGACAGACCCCCCCCCCTTTCCGGACCACATCCATTACTGCGTTCAGACCACTGCCGAACGCCTGTCGACCGACAGTTTTGCCTCTTTTCAGGGCCACATCAAAACATTTCAAGTAGACGACTTTATCTCTGCTTTGAAACTTGTACCCTAGAATGTCGTGGAGATATATGATAACATAGACAATCCATGAATATTCTTTAAACCATGTTTCTAGAAATTATCGATGAACAAGCTCTGTATCAAATGAAATTCATACACGCGAATGGCTGCTAAATCACGCAATGAAAACCAAGTTATCCGAGGATTGGTTGAAATATAAAGCCCAGAGAAATCGTGTTCAGGCCATAGTCCGTAAAATCGGATGTGAAAATTTTGAAGAAATAGTGGGGGAAAAAAATACAATCCTAGACAAACGTGGAAACATTTAAAACAGCTTGTACCAAATAATAAAATAAACGAAAGCTAATTAATGCAAATACATGGATGTTTTACAAGTGACAATAAACTCATTGGGGACACTGTTAATAATAACTTTACACCAATTGGGCAAAAACTAGTGAAAACATTTAACAGCTAGGGACCCCACTGGGGACCCTACTGATCCCAGAAGGGAAGAAGCCCCAACCGGGTTGGTGGGGTCTTGAGTGAGGCGAGCGGAGTGTTAGGAACACCACTGTGATACGGTGGTGTATCCAAGACCGACCTGGTGAAGGTGGGATGGTCGGGAGTCCACCACGTTCTGTTTGAACTCCCTAGCGAAGACTTCACGACATCGGGCTGCACCGTGACGTCATTCTAGAAGAGTGGGTCTCTCCATCGAGGGCTAAACATAGAATAATCCACGTTTTTCCGTCTTCAGTGTCTCTTCCGCCTGATAGTAATTCTCAGGGGTTGTGGTGACGTTCAGCCTCGTAAAGCGTACTGGCCTACACCTTTCCGTTCAAGTTTTCTAACGTATACACGACCGGTCGTCGAGGGTGGCATTTTTTAATTCCACATAGTTCCGTACTCCAATTTGGTAAAAAGGTTTTTCCAATACGCCTTTGGCATTATTGATGCGGACTTGGTCCCCCACCTAAAACCGAGCTGGCTTCTGATGTGGGCTGATCGTTCCATTCAAACGCTAGCGGACGACATCCTGCTGATCGACCGTGAGTCTTTGCTCGCCCAATACTGCGATGATAAGCATCGTTGTACCCCGCCACCTAGTACGGCACGACATCGATGTAGCGTTGTATATTGGCCGCTGAAAAATACTTGTATATCCGACCTTTGTACGTGCGATTAAACCGCTCGTCCACATTAGCGGACATCACCTTCGAACCGGACCATTATGTCGTATTCTGTGAGTCGTATAGAATGCGCAGATTGAGTCACATTTGCTATTACATAATAAGGAAGAGGTAAACGTTAATAAGTACTAATTGTTTATTACATAAATAGTTGCTGGGGATCGTTTTGATCGTTTTGATACATACAAAGAAGAAATGGACGTTATTCATTACTAGGATGCCAATTGTTAATACCGGACTACATATAAAGAAGGATATGTGCGTTAGCAGTAGTCCGGTATCATACCGGACTACATATAAAGCAAGATTTGTACGTTAATGAGTACTAATAGCCGGCGTCCTTGACGTGACGTCACCGGTTGCGGGTGATGGCGTCGTGAGGGGTCACCGGGGTGTGTCGTCTGCCCGGGATGATCCCGGACTACTGACAAAGAAAAAATGTACGATATTCAGTATTACGGAGCGGGTAGTTAGTACATGCTAAGAAGCGGTTTATGTTAATGAGCACTAAAGTGGCTGGCCGGCGTCCTTGACATGACGTCACCGCGCTGAAACGTGTGTATGTGTGTATGATGTTGTTGCTGTTGCATGACATGGCAAAAAACAATGAAATTATAGATGGCGCTGCGCTGTAGACATCCGGGCATGTGACCTAGCCTTTGCTATAACATCATAAGGAAGGGTTGTTACTTGTCGTGTAGTTGGAAGCGGGTGGGTAACAGCGCACGATTGGCTTAGAAGGGTTGACTTTACGGCTGTCAATCTAGGTCATTCGGGCTAGAATTTGCTAATACATCATAAGGAAGGGTTGTTACTTATCATGTAGTGGGAAGCAGATGGATAACACCACGCGACTAAAAAAGGAAGGGCTGAACCTAAGGCTGTCATGGGGTGGTGTGGGTGTCTTCCCGTGATTCTTTGCACGCGGTGGACTGTCGCGAGAGTTGCAGAGATGTGACGAGAGTTTACATGGGGTGCTGTGGGTCGCAACAATGACATGCGGAGTGACCTCCCCTTTATGACTAAGGAAGGGCTGCTCCTAGGGCTGTCATGAGGTAGTGTAGGTGTCTTCCCGTGATGCTTTGCGCGCCATTGTGGGGAAATCTAGGTCATTTGAGCTAGCATTTGCTATTACATCATAAAGAACAGTGGTTGCTTATCATGTAATGGGAAGCAGATGGGTAACACCACACGATTAAAAAAGGAAGAGTTGACCCTAGGGCGGTCATGGAGTGGTGTGGGTGTCTTCCGGCGATGCTTTGCACGCGGCTGACTCTCGCTAGATGTAACGATATTTGACATGGGGTGCTGTGGGTCACAACAATGACAGGAGGAGTGATCTCCCTTCGTTACACATCACCACCATGGCGGGCACACCGTCACAGCATGTGCATTGTCATGGGGAGGCGCGGGTGTGTTCCCGTGATGATTTGTGCGGTGGATTCTCGCGAGAGTTGACGAGATGCGGCGAGAGTTGATATGGGGTGCTGTGAGGTCACAACAGTGACAGGAGGAGTGATCTCCCTTCGCCACGCATGGCCGACACAGCCTGTCTCTCTTGGACGAAGATCCTCGTGTCCTTCACGGCCGCACCGCACAGGACAGCGGCAGCGGCGGTGGAGGCGTGACGCCTCAGAACACCGCAGCAGTACGTCGTGGCGTCGTGACACATGAACAAGCGAAGCTGCGGCGTTCTGTGGCGTCATGACAGCGTTCAGCGGCTTCGTGCGGTGTTCTGTAGCGTATTGCGGCGTTCTGCGGCGTCATGACTGCGTGATGACGGCGTTCTGTGACGTCACAACGCCGACACGAAAGCGTTTTGCGGCGTCATGCAGTGTCATAAGGTGTTGATGGCACCACATGACGCCGCAGAACGCCCACCGCGGAAGGTGAAAAATGTAAACAGTCTTGAGCATTTAGCCATCCCATCCCATCCCTTCAAGTTCCTCAGTCGTGGGACTACAACCGAAGAAGAAGGATGTCTTCTGTATGCGATATTTCTGAGCTTCATTTTTCTAAAAATTAATAAATTGATCGAGCATCCAGAATAAAGCAAAGAAGAATATGATCATGGTAGTGCTCAAGATGATACTATTGTTGAAGAAGCAGACGAAGAAGAAGACCTTCAGTTTGAAAACGAGAACAGCGAAGACGAAAGCGGAGATGACGGCGATGATGACGCCCCGTCAGCAGCGTTCTCGGCAGCTTTAAAGATAAAATTATCGAAGTAGCAGGCGATGAAATGGACAGAACTTCCATGGAAAAAGCCTACGAAACCATCTTTCCCGACATTCGTAAGTTGATCCGCGACGAATATCTTCGCCTGGACACGCGTTATCTCGACTAGAAACCGGACCCTATACACCGAAAAGTCATAAAAACAAAGCGTTGCTTGGAATATATGTTCGAGATCCCATCGGGGGAAACCTTAAGTAACCCTCTACGGATAAGAAAGGAGCTATTCGACCAAGTGTTACCTTCAGAATACCCCATGCAGAGCACCAGTACCAGTATCCCTCA
>JAQQZZ010009784.1:0-11622 GCA_030265115.1 Mopalia vespertina | reverse complement strand
AGTGATTAAAGTAGCAAGACATGGCCGCGTGGATGAATTTGACTGTAGTTTAAGCAATACCAAATGTTTAAGATCCAATTATAAAATGGATATAGCTCGATTAGAAAATTAGAGAGCATACTACAACACAAGAAATGATACCCGTTTTACATATATGCATTTTATTGCAGAGATGAGTATCGTTTTTAAGCTTACGATGGGATTATTTCTACAGTCTAAATAAAGCTTGAATGTTAACAAATAATTTGGATGTCAATGTCGATTACTGATTGGTTCTATATGTGATTCCCTTGCAGTTATCGACTTTTAAGAAGAAAATGTTAGTTCTATACACATTTCTTCCACTTACTTCTATTTCACATCTTTTGTAACTATGTCATACGTTTAGTTTATCCGCACTTTGAGCCGTGTTCATGGTGAATTGCTCAGTATAAAGGCTCATTGCATGGTGTGATGAGTCCTGATCTGATCACGTGACCCACAGGCCACATGGGGCTACACGCTGTGCTACTGTATATTTTCAACCGGACTATTTCTCTGAGCTTTTGTAAGTTAACCTACTGCAATCAACAAAATCACTCGCCCAGCATTCGCTTGGAATTCAGGTTTTATTCGCCTCGCCTCGGACAAGCCTTTTAAGAACTTACATCCATGTCTTAATTTTGGCTCGAGAAGATGGCTTATTTGGTGGCATTTGAAGATTATTTACTTTGAACATCACTACACTTTTATGTAGGAAGGCACGTGTTTCCAGTGATAACCAATGCAGGTCAGCAAATATTTGATTAGTAGTGGTGCGTGGATGCGACGTCCCTATAGTGGGTGTTGCGTGAACACCAAACACGCATATTAAGTTCACCATCACCAACTCAACAATCACACAATACGTAGACTATACCTATTGTTGTGTTGCTAATGGTGTTAGATCTAAAATAGATGTAAACAAAATTAATTTTATTAAATTTGTTAGAGTTACATGTCTAATGAATTACATTGATCATAACTTCATGTATAAAGGAATATTGTGCTAGTTGGTGAGATTCGCTGCAATGTCCCGTTTTTAGCTGTACAGTGTAAATGGCATGCGCGAATGAGCCAAATGTCTGCAGCCCCAACGTTCCAAGTTCATTGGTATTCTAGTCCGGCTGTTCGGAAAAATATTTGTGTTTCCGGTAACCGGACCGTATATAGTTGCGCTCATGTTGTCCAGCTGAAATGAATCACTATTTTTAAAGCAGGACTTATCAGGCAGTGCATACTCACGCTACCCCGTTAGAAGCCTGCTTTTAAATCTTAATTTAGTACATTGACTAGCATACTCGTACCATTAACCTTTAAAACTGTTTAGTAATAAGTATGCAAGGTCTCCACATTAATAATTAAATTCTTAGTATCTATTATTCTTTAGTTACAAAATCTCCTTTGAACTATTGTATTGGCAAAAATGGCCTTTTTCAAGCACATTTTGATGATGAGGGATGCTTCTGCATGAGAACAGATTTACTTTCACATTAAAAATCATTTATTCATTTGAACTTCTATGTAATTAATTCAACATATTTGGGTTTGACATCGACAACAACGGCCCACGGAAGAAATTTATTTTTTTTTCTATTTTTTTGGGGGGTTAATTTCTCGCCAGACGTAAGATTTCACGCGACCGTGGGCCGCATGGTCGTATGATTTTCCAGGTGTGATGTTTGCCTTATATATAATTTGCGTATTTAATAAATGTTAATTTGTGCAATTTTTTGACTAGTCATGGGTGATAAATTTTTCAACGGTCTGTAGGTAACCAAGCCCATGTCTATGTAGCTATCCGTTTAATACGTACATATTTTACAGATTTATTTTGAAAGATGATCTAAGTTTTTAAATTGTATATATTGTTAATCGCAAAGCATCACTGGGCACATTCATGTTTAATAAAAAGTACTGTGGGAATTCTTAAAAAGCTGTCTTATATATTTTCTTAATCATATCCGTTAATAAAAAGGTTAAAAGGCAGCTCACCGTGCACAAATTGGACTGATGTCTTGATCAACATGTTTTAAACAAGGTGTTTAAGGGCGTACCACATATCTAATGATGGTGATGATTCCCTGGTTAGTAAGCTGAACTACTGATCCTGATCGCCGGGGTGATTTTGACACATCTATACTCTAGTAGATTCTTTAAGTGGCATTTAGATTGATTGATTGATTGAATATTGTTTTACGCCACATTCAGCGGTATTTCAGCTACGCTGTGGCGAGAACACACGGTCACAATTTTATTATTGTTGTTGTTTTTTTCGAATAACTCCAAATAATAGCCCTCAGCATCACAAAGAGAAACACAGCGAACTGAAAACGACACATACAAGTGTCAACATATCAAACGTGTCATTTTGGATCTTGAAAAGTCAACTATTAGTTAAAACTGTCCGTTTAAATTATTTATAATGTTTCACAGTATATGAGTATATATTTTGAATAAATGAAGAGAGAAAAATTTGCTTGCCTCCACCGGGATTCGAACATAATATGGATAGACTTGGTATCCAATATGTTATCCATACCAAGTCTGTTCATGTTATATATACTTTAGTATGGAGCGATTTGACTAAAACTCAAATGAACAGAACGACTTTCACTGTATGACACATGACCGGAATTATCAGAATTATCGGATTGCATCAATTAATCAAATAGCTAATATTTATAGGTAAGTAAATGTGTTAGGCTTTATGATACCAAACATGTATGGCTTATCAATACAAATAGTTGAAAACATCAACAAAAAAAAATATTATTCAAATTCAAATATGATAACAAACTCTGACGACTGTGAGACTACCCTATCCTAAATCTCTTGTGATAAAGTCAAATTAATACATTCAATGTAAAAAGCTAAGACAACGTTTTTTATTCGGTTATCAAATATGGACTAAGATTTGGGTCTTGCAAAACCCGTAGGTCTCAAAATGAACAATAAAGAAAATGTGCTTGAAATTATTGCAGTCAATCCTTAAATGACGAAAAGTAGGATTACCCTGTATTACCCTGTAATCCGATGACAATATATTTTAGTGGGGTTCTTGGTGTGTCTCTATGCAGTCCAAAACATGTTAAACGTGCCATTGCGTTCGTAAATCGACTTTGAAACAACAGTGTTTTCTAGTAGAAGGCCGAGTGACTGAGTGGTCTAGCCGACCGGTAGTTACTGCTGGCGATTCGATGCCTGACACTGAGAGCAGTGGGTTCGATTCCCAGACGGGTTTCAACATGCCCAATCGTCTAAACTATACAATCTTTTCAAACCAAGAAAGTGTTATCCAAGACAAAATGAGGCAACATAATTGATATCTGAATGTGTGGTAAGGGTGATATTAAAGAACGTTTGAATAACTTTTTTGTGTGAATACCGCTGAGGTTAAAAAATATCACTTTGTTAAAGAAATAGTGAAAAATTTGTATTTTTTATGTTTTGTGCAAATGGGCTTCCGCAACTGCACCGATGCTCTCTAATTTCTTTGACATTTCTATATCAGAAGCAATTTTATCAGTATACCCAACCAATGCACTCAATCTCGCATTTGGCGCTACGTTTTACATGAATAATAATGTGGATTAATATTCAACCATAAAGGGCAAGAGTTGGTTTATATTATTGTCGCGCCTGTCAAGTAAAATCACATAGTAAACGGGTGAGTAGGGTGACGGATTATAGGCAGCGTATATATGCCAGATTATTATTGGTTTCCCATCAAAATTCAGGAAAATCAAATTTTAAATGTTGTACTATGACATGCTACTGTTGTTATCTGGTGATATACACCCAAATCCTGGGCATTGTATTGCTATACTGCTTATCAAATGAGTTAGTTTAATAGAAACTGAATTATGTCCGTGAAGTTAGCACCCGTTTCCCTTTACCCTATTCCCGATTCAAAACATTGGAATGGTCCCATTTTCATGTCCGTGAAGTTAGCACCCCGTTCCCCTTTACCCTATTCCCCGATTCAAAAAAATTGGAATGGTCCATTTTCACTATAGGGGTGATAGGTATGAAAGTATGCTTGGCACTGAATAGGGAATAGGGTATGTGAATACGGCATTGAGAGGAATCGAACGTGTTAATATAAGTCTGAATAGGATAACGGGGAATAGGGCAATATATGCTGTTGATTAGGGTTATATTGATGTGAATAAGGTAATGGTTAATAGATATGCTTCAAACCCAGCAAGGGTCAAATAGGCATCTTGGTAGATCTGTAGTCTTTTCAACTTTGAATCGGGAACAGGGAAATGGGTATTGTCGAATAGGGTAATACTGATGTGAATAGGGTAAGACGTACTGAATAATATGGTGTTATAGGCTTCCTTGTAGATCAACTGTCTCACCCACGTTGCATCGGGAATAGTGAAATGGCCGTCGTCGAATACGGTAATACAGGGTGAATAGGGTAACAGGTATATTGTTTTGCTTCAATATGCAAATATTGATATCAGTAGGGTATTATAGGCATGCTTGTAGATCAACAGACTCAGCCACATTGAAGTGGGAAAAGGGAAATGGGTATTGTGGAATATGGTAATACTGATGTGAATAGGATAACAGGTATTTTATATGCTCCAATGTGCGAATATTGATATCAATAGGATATTATATGCATCCATGTAGATCATCAGACCGTATGCATTTAATCAGGAATGGGGAAATGGGTATTGTGAAATATGGTAATACTGATGTGAATAGGATAACAGGTATTTTATATGCTTCAATGTGCGAATATTGATATCAATAGGATATTATATGCATCCATGTAGATCATCAGGCCGTATGCATTTAATCAGGAAAGGGGAAATGGGTATTGTGGAATATGGTAATACTGATGTGAATAGGATAACAGGTATTTTATATGCTCCAATGCGAGAGTATTTATATCAATATAGGGTACTATAGGCGTCATTGTAGACCAACAGACCTAGCATTGAATCGGGAATAGTGAAATGGGTATCGTCGAATAGGGTAATACAGGGTGAATATAGGGTAACAGGTATTTAATATGCTCCAATATGCAAATATTTATATAAATAGCTTTAATTAATAATAAATCATTTCAGGTCTGAACTTGAGAGTTAATGTTATAATGATGTCTTTAACGAACAAATTCCCGGTCTAAATGACATGCATTTCCCTTTCACACATGTTGTACCATAATCTATATGTGTAATTGATGGTAAAATGATATCATTAATTATAAAATATTGCTCTTAATGACTGAGATTTCCCTCTCACGCAGTTGTGTAACAATCTATAGGTGAAAATTCATGTTAAAATGATATCATTGATGATAAATAATTTCAGATTTGGATGACTCATGGTTTCCTCTCACGCAGTTGTATGTAACCATATATAGGCCCCTACGTGACATTTCAGGTCAACATAATATCATTGGTGATAACTAATTCCAGGTCTGAATGTGAGTGTTTATGTTATAATGATGTATTTTACGAAAAAACTTGCAGGTCTAAAGGATTTATGTAACCCTCTCATACGGTTCTGTAGCAATCTTTAAGTGAGAATTCATGTAAACATGATATCATTATAATGATAAATAAATTCAGGTCTGAATGACTCATATTTCCCTCCGATACAGATGTGTTGCAATGTATAAGTAAGAATTCTTGTCAAATGATGTCATTGCTGATAAATAAATTCAGGTCTGAATGACTTTCTCTTGCACAGTTGTGTAACAAACAAGTTAGAATTCATGTTTAAATGACATCATTGATGATCAAGTCTGAATTACTTTAATTTCACGCATGTGTCATAATCTATATGCGAGAGCGTCCAGTCTAGAAAGATTGAATATCAGAAAAGTTATGTTTAATTTTAACCCCAACCAATTATAGCATACACTGATGTCAGATTATTTTTCAGTGTGTTCAGGACATGAATGAAATGCTCATGGTCTGCTTGTTATTTGATGATTCCAATATTGTGCATGATGAGTAATTATAGAAACTGAAGAAAGTATGCACTATAAGGGTTTTTTCTCTATAACATTTTTAAATTGGTTTCTTCTTAAAATTGGTTAAAATGTGTTCATTTCAGAGAAGATTGTTATTGTAGTTAGGAACAAAACTTCACAAGATTAAAAAACTCTAACGTTATTGTTTTACCAGTGTCTGATCTAGGTTTTGATAATATTGCCGTGAAAGATATCACCATAAGACTATTTGCTTCAGTATTACCCTATTCCACACCACCCATTTCCTTATTCCCGATTCTACGTAGATGAGTCCGTTGATCTACCACGGTACATATAATACCCTATTGATATCAATATTAGCATATTGGAGCATAACAATACCTGTTACCCTATTCGCCTTATTCAGCATCACCTATTTCCCTATTCCCGATTCAATGTGGATGAGACTGTTGGTCAACAAGAATGCCTATAATACCTTAACGATATCAATATTCGCCCATTGAAGCGTATAAAATGGCTGTTACCCTATTCACATCAGTATTATCCTATTCGACGATACACATCCCCTATTCCCAATTCAATGTGGATGAGACTGGTGGTCTCGGGGATGCCTATAATACCCTATTGATGTCAATATGCGCATATTGGAGCCTATAAATAGCCGTTACCCTATTCAAATCAGTATTACCCTATTCGACGATACCCATTACCCTTTGTGGGTGAGACTATTGATCTACAAGGATGCCTATAGTACACTATATGAATATTCGCACATTGGAACCTATAAATTGATCTACAAGGATGCCTATAATATCCTCTTGATATAAATATTGGCATATTGGAGCATTTGAATAGCTGTTACCTCATGCATTCACATCAGTATTACTATACATTCGACAATATCCATTTCCTTATTCCCGATTCAATGTGGGTGAGACTGTTGATCTACAAGGCTGCCTATAATACCCCATTGATATCAATATTCGCATATTGGAGCATTTAAATAGCTGTTACCCTACACACATTTATAGTATCCTATTCGATGATACCCATTTCCCTATTCCCAATTCAATATGGGTGAGATTGGTGATCTACAGGGACACTTATTGATATCAATATTCGCATGTTGGAACCTATAAATAGCCGTTACCCTATTCACACTAGTATTATTCGACGATACCCATTACCCTTTACCTATACAATGTGGGTGAAACTGTTGATAAACAAGGATGCCTATAGTACCCTCTTTATATGAATATTCGCATATTGGAGCCTATAAATAGCTCTTACCATATTCACGTCAGTATTACTATATTCGACAATATCCATTTCCTTATTCCCAATTCAATATGAGTGAGACGGGTGATCTACAGGGATGCTTATAATACCCCATTGATATCAATATTAGCATATTGGAGCATTTGAATAGCTGTTACCCTATTCACATCAGTATTACCCTATTCGACGATACCCATTTCCCTATTCCCAATTCAATATGAGTGAGACGGGTGATCTACAGGGATGCCTATAATAGCCTATTGATATCAATATTAGCATATTGGAGCATATAAAATGTCTGTTATTCTATTCACATCAGTATTACCCTATTCGACAATATCCATTTCCTTATTCCCAATTCAATGTGGATGAGACTGGTGATCTACAAGAGTGCCTATAGTACCGTATTGATATCCATATTCGCATATCGATCATATACATAGCTTTTACCCTATTCACTCCAGTATTACTATATTCGACAATATCCATTTTCTTATTCCAGATCGATGTAGGTGAGACCGTTGATCTACAATGATGCCTATAATACCCTGTTGATATCAATATTCGCATATTGGAGCGTATATATAGCTGTTATATCCTATTCATATGAGTATTACCCTATTCGGCAATACCCATTTCCATATTCCCAATTCAATGTGGGTGAGACTGGTGATCTACAAGGATGCCTATAATACTCTATTGATATCAATATTCGCATATTGGAGCCTATAAATAGCTTTTACCCTATTCGCATCAGTATAACCCTATTCGACAATACCCATTTCCGTATTCCCAATTCAATGTGGGTGAGACTGGTGGTCTACAAGGATGCCTATAATACCCTATTGATATCAATATTCGCACATTGGAGCCTTTAAATAGCTTTTACTCTATTCACATCAGTATTACCCTATTCGACGATGTCCATTACCCTTTTTTCAATTCAATGTGGATGAGACTGGTGATCTACAAGGATGCCTATAATACCCTATTGATATCAATATTCGCGTATTGGAGCGAATAAAATACATGTTACTCTATTCACATCAGTATTACCCTATTCGACAATACCCATTTCCATATTCCCGATTTAAAGTAGAAGAGACTACAGATCTACCAAGATGCCTATTTTACCCTTTTGCTGGGTTTGAAGCATATCCAATTGGGGCCCTATTCACATCAATATTACCCTATTGAACAGAATGTATTGTCCTATTCCCCATTTATATCCATTACCGTACCCTATTCAGACTAATATTACCACGTTTGAGACCTCTTCATACCGTATTCAAGCATATGTTTTTCCAACCTATCACCACTATGTGGAAAATGAACCATTCCAAATTGTTTGAATCGGGAATGGGGTAAAGGGATACTGGTGCTAACTTCACGGACATAGCTGAATTGCATAATTTTGACATTATTGCTCTGACAAAGACGAATATTAACCATTATGTGGATAACAATCTGCTACAAATATACCCGATTACCACCAGCCTCTGAGGTTACACCGGCTTAATGACTCCGGTGGTGTATTGCCAGCTTTTTGAAGTGATCGCCACGCAATATATAGCACATAAATATTCAAATGTAAGCGGGCCTGTAATTTTACTCGCCAGATCTGGTATTATGATCAGATTGATTTGGATGCATGTAAACGAGCAATTACTGATATTAATTGGTATGATGTCCTTAATACGTGTAAAACTCAACGAAGCGGTTGGTACGTTTTCAACTGCTCTTTTCAATATTCTCACGCTTTATTCCTAAACAAAAGATGCCATTAGACTTCCAGATAAACCGTGGATGAATCCCGTTCTACGTTCTCTTATGAGAAACGCTGCCGGGTCCATAGCAAAGCAAAGCGGACTAATAAACCAGAGGACTGAGTTTAGTTTAATACGAAAAGTTGTTGTATCCGGAGTCTGAATAGTCGAGGAGCTATATGAGAAGCAATTAGATGATAAAATATCTAGTAGGCCTATTACATTAAAGGATTTATGTGAACAATTTTTTTTACAGCCTAGATTCCATTGATAATGATAAAATTAGCCATGTCCAACCGCTCCTGAAGGACTTTTCATAGACTGCGTGCGTGGGACGGGAAACAAGCCTATGGCGATTATGCATATTTGAGTATCAAAAGCGAGGCAATCTGGTAGGTGACGTCATAATAAGGACAAGACTTACCTAACAATGTACAGCATAAGGATACAACTAACTGAAGAGTGAATGTGACATTTCTGTCCCTAGCTGAAGGATCTGGCAGCGCGGAAAATTACACAAATTACAAGAAAATGATAGACATTTTTAAAAAGAATAACATGTGGTGTTGGCCTGGTAAAACAACCGTATGCACTAAAAGAACCATGGCGCTTCAACAATGAAATGTTGATCAACATGATAAGGTTTATGCTCTTTAACAGCATTATTCCTTTTGTGAGTCAAAGAGCTGAAAAGTCGAGAAGCAGGTTTTATCATAGCATTTATGCAGACAGTTAAAACAACTCTAGGGGATATTGTAGTGATTAACAATGTAAACTACCAAAAGTTGAAACAAATTAAAGGGCTTCAGATAGATCATACAGAGGAGGTAAGGGGTTTATTTAAAATTAACAATTCATATGACGTGGTGAGACTAGATAATCAGCGTGTGGTGTTAATTTAATTGCGGCAAGTTGTATAGGTAAGACGAATCCCTTGTCCCTGTTTAATTCCGCTTTAAGTGGACGTATTTGTATGGCTTCCATTAAATTCCTTGTAGTCGTGTTCGGGAGATGTCAGACATTGAAACCATGCGTCAAAAAAAACGAGAATTTGCCATCCATAGAGTGTTTTGCCGTATTAGGTTTTATCATCACTTGTATCCAATGGAACAATTCCTTTTTATGTTTAGTTTTTAGCTGACACATAATTGAAACCCTCCGATATTAATAGGAAATAAAAGGAGAATTAATTCATTTGACAAGCAAGTTAGATTTACGTCAGAGCAATTCAATGATGTTCATTTTCTTCACTCACATTTAGGATTTAACACATTACAATTTGTCATTTTTATTTTTTTCATTATTAGAAACTTCTTAGCATGGTATAGTTATCCTAAAATATCGTCTCTAAAAGGATATCTACGATTTTGGATAAGAAAACAACTACCTCGTATAATGTTAGGGATTATTCGATCTCAGAAGTTTTAATCATATACTGGAAAATATGGAGAAAGTTGTTACAAGAACAGTTCGAGAAACTAAAACGTGTAATCTCAAGTCAATGTGAATTTATTATTTGTGATAATATTGTAAAGATGTCTTTTTCTCTACAAGCTAAAGATCACATTTCCCACGAATTAAAAAACTTGATAATATACCAGTTTACATGTCTTGGATGTAAAGTTTAATATATACGGAAAAACTAGAAGATGCTTAACACAAATGATATAAGCATCTTTCTTATGAGGTTGATAAAATCACGGAGCTTTAAAGATTATTGTAGTTCCATGGTGAAATTTACAACAGTATGTAAAACTCTGAAAGCTTTCAGTATTTATATTATTTATTAATGTGACCTTCAGCAACTAATAAATGTCCTATAAATAATAATATAAATGTGTCATAATAGCTACCTATGTTATCACATCGCTTATCTTTGGGTCAATGTCAGATAACTATGTTTGGATCTTTATTAAAAAAGGAATGTTATGCAATTATATTACGGTATTTGACACTTCATGTAAATACTTAAGACGTTATGTGTATTTTAAAGTTTAACTGCAAAAAGTACACAATATGTACCTATGTCTCTAGTTAAAAGGTCAATAAACCGAAACGTTGAGTCAAAATAAATTCAGTATCTTCCTTGGAGTTGTCACTATACTTTACTATGTTCCTAACGTCTTAGTGGTAGCCATAATATTATTATAATAACATATTTTTGAAATCGATTTTTGGTTGACACAGATTTAGTTCAAAACATATCTGCTTTACAATCGCTCAGTTTTAATAACGCTAAAATACCAGAAAAATCTTTTTGGTGGCCCTTTTTTGCAGCGTCATTGGACCTTTAAATTTGCCTGAAAGCTGCGTTGTCATGGCAGCGCTAGTCGTCAGGGGAGGTAAATCGGAACGCAAACATGGACCGTATCGCCGCAGAACCTTTTTTTTGTGGTTTCTAAGTGAATAATCGCACCATTTTGTAACCATCAAGTACCATCTAGCTTTTTAACGCAGACTGGGAACGTTGGGATAAACCAGCACCATTACTGTCTTACCAGGAAGTGCCGAAGGTTATCCCCCCCTTACAATAAACCAAAGGTGCATAAAAATTTTAAAATGGGTTATGTAGGTCATCATAAAAGTGAACAATTTTAT
>JAQQZZ010009783.1:0-25389 GCA_030265115.1 Mopalia vespertina | reverse complement strand
GCAAAAGGAATGTTATCCGAAACGAACCCAAGAATGGAGAATGCATTACTTGCTCTTTTGCAGAAAAAGGTAATAATGGTGACATAATTTCGTATCCGAACCGATATTGTCAAGAACCGAACGATAAATAAAACTATAGAGGGGCACAAGCTATTTAAAAGGCAGGGACTTCACCTAAAATGGGCACGGCGTCCAGCATTAGGGGCATGGTGCCAGAAATAGAGGCAATGCACAGCTCCACGCCAAATACGCCTAGCGAGGGGTCCAACACTTAAAAGATTTTTCAATGTAATTTTTTTCTTTGGCAAAAGTAGGCGGCGGTCTAAGTCCTAGTAGCCGGTTCTTAATGAAAACCCTGCATGTTTGTATCGTGAATATGGTGTACATGCAATTTAATATGAGGGAGGCCTCCACCATATTAAAGCAATGGACAATCTGTCATATAAGTGAAATACCTTTGAGTATCACACAGCCTCTTTTTGATTGTTGCCATGTTATTATTTACACATTGGGTCGGCACATTGATATATGAGTGAAATAACTATTTGGAAGCACTAGTTTTTATATAATGAGTATCTGAAGCCATGTTCACACAATGTGACTAGTCTAAAAGATAGAATACACGATTCCATTTTGTTGGATTCTGTAAATCACAGCGGCTAACGCTTATGAACCCACTATCAAAACGTAATCTGTTACATTCGTCGATAAGTGTAGTTGACCAATCAGAGAGCAGCTTTTCAAATCTTGGTACTGATGACCTTTTTATTGAACCAAGTTCTTATAGCATCATATTGAGTCCGCCTGTTGACCATCAGGGAGTCGCACAATATGGCTCCAGCAATTGCAAGGGTGGTTTTTAGGAGGTTTCCTCTCCGTCATCATATAGGTGAAACACCCTTGAGTACGACGTTAAAACTCTATCAATTCGATAGGAAATCTGTTTCTCTTTAAAATTGGGCCAGGTAATCAGCTTTGTGTCAACCCCTTGTGCTTAGTTAAAGCATTGGAGTGGTGCAAGGCCGCCTGCATACTAAAGCCCCACCATGTTATTTAAAAAAAAAAAACTATAATGTGTTTTGTGAATTTTGTTTTTCAGTTTCATTCCTGTTTAACTGGATAGGTTTTTTGGTGTCTCTATGTATCAGTAACACAGTGGCAGGGAGATGCGGAGCTCTGTCTGGACTGGGTCTCTCCATTGTTAAATGGGCGGCCATTGTCAAGGTCAGTTTGTATACCCAGGAGCTAACTTCTCAGATCGGAGTCGAACCTGTTTGAAGATTGCAGGTGCTACAGTGGTCGATTAAAGAATCATTAACCACTTGTTATAATGTAAAGCAGACATTTGAGGTGTGGCTGTTTTATTCCACAGACTGGCTCATGGAAAAAAAACTCCCCATGTTGTCAGTGTTACACTTTGAGAGTACTAGGATGAGCATGAAGCTGATCTGTGGCATCAAGGGTGGTTTCCTTCACCTGGTACGCCAC
Source organism: Mopalia vespertina (assembly GCA_030265115.1). Taxonomy (NCBI): domain Eukaryota; kingdom Metazoa; phylum Mollusca; class Polyplacophora; order Chitonida; family Mopaliidae; genus Mopalia; species Mopalia vespertina. The sequence continues at coordinate 23,901 of JAQQZZ010009783.1, read as the reverse complement.
CAAACAATTTGAGTGAGGTGTGGATGGTCTGCACCAGGGGCTTAGCCAGAAACCAAAATGGTCATTTTGCTTCACTTTTTGAAGTTTCTTAAAACAGGGTGGACTCTGCACACAATGGTAAACCCCAATTCAACATCGTGAATATGTTCTTGCCGCCCAGGGATAATCCGGCTCAAGTGCAATAGATTAAGACACAGGATTCCCCTTTAATCAGAAATGCTGTGCATAAGGGAGAACTCTGTGTTCCAAAATCTGCCAAGCAGAACATATGCATTTTTAAAAAACACATCAAACAAGCCTGTTTCTCCGGTAAAATCACATTTAAACAAAACACCGTTTATGTATTTTTATAATAATGTAGCTCCAATGACGTCATCATATCAACACAAGAATAGCCTTCAGACATGGATGACTCCATCATATATAGTCTGGTCTCCCACAATGACCCATTCTACATCAGAGATTATTTACGGTACGGAAATGGCCTAGGGGGATGTTCAACGCCGGGGCTGATAAAAAAAAAAACATCACAAAAATTAGTGCGATAGTTTCGCTGTATGTGACGGGAAAACAACATACAAACTCTGAATTGTATCATAGAAATGATTTAGTTGTGGCTAAGGATAATAAAATGTCGATCTTATCAAGGTCCTCGCCAAGAATGTATTTACAAAATCAGCCTAGATTGCCTTTCAGGGCGTTTAGACTTTGCCGCTATTCTCTGAAAAGTCATAAAATTTCATTCTTCGTCCTAATTATTGAAATGAATGCTAGCACTTTTTGATGTAGAGTGACTGGTGTGTTACACTGGTCTCTTTTAAACCTGCAATCGATTAGCTGAGGTTGCCTGTACAGGCTTCCTCATTATGTAACCATCAAGTACCATCTAGCAGAGACTGGGAACCCGCACCATTACTGCCTTGCGAGGAAATCTTCTTTTACAATAAGTCCAGGGCCCGTATTCATTAAGCTGCTTAAGAAAAACTTAACGAATTTAAATACATGAACAGCATTTTTCTTAACTTGTGATGTGACCTAATTATTTCAAGCGGCTAGCTTTAGGAATACGGGCCCTGATGCATACAAATTTGAAAACGTGTTATGTAGGTCAACATAAAATCGAACAATTTTATTCATTTAAAAATGAGTATCAGATTTAAGCAACTGGTATCTTTAAAAAGGGAATTGAATTGACATATCACTACATTTAGACATTCAAAATGGTAATAGGTTTATGACCAAGCCGGGTGGACGTAAGGCATGTAGGTAAGCCCGCTTCTGGTTTTAATCAAATGTCATTATCTGAACTTCTGGGACCCTCTCCTAATGAGCTACATGTATATGATAGTGGAGGAATAATAATTCATTAAACTTTAATTTTGACTCATTTCTTTAAAGAATAAATGCCGTTATTACTACAAACATTTTCATTTCAGCACAACAACTGGATGTATCACTACGTGGCTCAAGGAGACGCTTGGGTTTGCTGGGTACTGATTATTTGTGGTAAGTCGGACAAGCATAGGCTTGACCGTTATTTTCTTGAAGGAAACTGGCATCAGCAATGTTGTGTCACCATCTAGCATTATGCACACCATCATAGTCATATTTGACCAAACGGTTTAATCAGATGCTTTAGCTAAGATTAATTCGTGAGGTTTGGGTGTTTAGTCAAAAAGCTGAGAATAACACTCTATCAGATCATTTGTTCATTTTAAATTCTGCGGTTGTCCACAACGAAAGTTGTAGTTTACTCTATTTCCAAGAGTCGAAGCAGCGTGATTATAAACTGCCCTTAAGCCATGCTTAAGGGTATTTTAACAATAACTAAAGCGTTTTCCTCCAGTGCTAAGTAAAGACAGCATTGCTATTCTTCAAACAAACTGCAGTGCAGGCTGAAACGATCAAAATGATTTCTTTGATGTGGGGTAACTGTCATATTAATACTAACCTGGATTTCGTCTCTCCTGTAGGTTTTATGATATTTTTCCGTGGCTGTGTACAGTATATCCGAGTAAAGTACGAGTGGCAGAAGCTCACTGGTCAACTTCGACGTTACTATCTTGTGAACTAGATTCTACACTATGGACTGATGTCGAAACTTGAAGCCTCGGATTTCAACCAATTATTTGCAAAAAAAAACAAGGGGACTAATAAAGCAGAACCGTTACAATAAAACATGTGGATCCCACGCAAACCTTGTAAAGGTTTTATCGCAGTCACAATTATTTATAAGGTGCAATAAATTTATTATTATATTAAAAAATCCAGGCCACGTTCAAGGATATTTCATTTACTGGCATTGATTGCTTCAATTTACCATGTGAGTTCTTAACATGGTCCAAATGCTCTTCAATACATTTACTATATATGGACAGATTTACATGTAGCTTTTGATGGATATTTCTTCGACTTGCATTTGTAATATCTAGTGTTAGAAGTAAAATGTTTTTTCTTACGTACATTGAAAATGGGGTTTTCTGTGTTTAAAACCTTGTTCGCTGGTCCTGTGACTGGGTCACAGTGTTAATTATTCATTCCTCTTCAACATGTTATTATCCTCTGTGAATTTCTTACTTAGTTCTGTGACGATGCTGTTAATTTTTATGTACAATTGTTACTCTGATCTTGTTTAAAAGGAATGTGTTTCTCCAAATCATGTGCAAGATTTTAAGAAATGTTAATAAAATTGTCAAGAATTTATTCGGGTGTGTTTGAGGTTTAACAAAAGATTATTTCACTGTTGACGCAATGATGGGTAAACTAAACTATGTTTGACGTCACTGTCAACAAACAAAATCAGGTATGCAAGACATTTCATACCACCCGTTGGTGGGAGCTTCAGCTCTCTTTACTGGGTTTTTTGTCAACAGTATTTCTCTTAAATTGAGCAAGAACGGTCCTCATCTAATTAAAAATAAAACCCAAGAGTAATACATTTTAAACTGATCTGATTAATTATTTTATCGCATTCCATTTGCACGGTCACGTCAAAATAGAACGTCTCTTCATAATCTGTTGTTGTGGCTGGCTGGCAAAGGCCAACTGTCTACAAAATATCACATAAGCTACTGCATGTGACTGATCTCAGAGAATCTGACAGCGGAATGAAAAGACGGTATATGAATAATTTAAATCAAGGAGAGTTCAAACTTGCTGCTGTTAAGAAACTGAATCTGTGTTTCTTAACTTTAGTTTTTTTATTGAATTAAACAAGCCTCTTTAGACAGACGACTGTGATAAAATATACGGAACTTCAAACTGACAATGGTCATTTTAAGTTAATACCATGTTGCAGACAATTATTGGCTATTTTAGGTTATTTTGGAGTGATCCTATATAGAATCTATGATTTGGCTAGAATTTTTCCCATTACCTGACCTGTGTAGGCATTCTGATACTAGGAGACTCTTCTCCAACCATTAATGGTGAAATGCAAATAACCCAGATTTCATCTTTTGGTGAGGCCTATTTGTCAAATTTATATTTCCATATTATGGAAACCTTATCATCTTATTTAAAAAATGGACTCTAATATGAATCAAATGTGTGCTACAGATCGGACGCGACTAATATCTGCTGGAAAGGAAAGTCATCCGTGTGCATCTACAATCAAGGGAGGTTACTCTAAATGACACACTTTACAGAAATCCACTTCTACGATTATCTCCCTTGGACTGTGAAGACCGAAATCTGTAACGAGTATGAAGAAAATTTGTGTGTGATACTAATAAAATAGCTAATTCAAGGTGTTTGATTTTAAAAAATCCAATAAATATTAAGCTAGAAGTCTGCTACAAACAATAGTAGTTTTGGGGGTTATTATGGATCAAAATATTCATCAAAGTTTTCTCTACTTTCTAAAATGTAGAGAACTTTTTATCAATAAAAAATGCTTCCTTTAAACTTAGCAGATGAAGGTGTGTTGTGAAACCATTCTTTAAAACTATAAAAAATAAAAAAAAAAATCTATGCACACAAAGCATTTTTTTTTTTTTATTCGAAGACAAATAAATGTGCACAGGGCAATCATTGATTTAAATGAAGAGGAAAAAAATTAGAGGTTAAGATGAAGAAAGATAACACTCTCCTCTTACCTGGAGTCGAATTCCACATGGATTATCAAAGTTCCAGGAACAAGTTTCTCATTCCACTGGATGAGTAGAATGTCTATATGTTTCTCAATATAGATACCTACAGAATAGGGAAAAGTGGATATGGTAAATACACATTACCAAACCAGACAACTTTTATTATTTGTTTTATGTTTCTTCATTTTATTTTATTTTTTTGTTGTTCTGTGACAAGGTTGATGGATTCTCTGGTGTTTCTCTGAACTCCAGCATATATCACTGATATGAGGGTGGTGTTGCAATAATCAGAAGTTTTATCTAGAAATGTATTGCTCCTGTATTTATTTGATTTGGGTTCAGCATTGTACTGAAGGGTATTTCTTTCATATAACAACGGATTCTACATTTCTCACTCCGTCTCACTTCAATACGTCTACAAATTGACAGGAAACCATTTAAAAACCACCTTAGCAAGTGTAGAAGTCCCCTTGGGAATTGGTTTGTTTGTTTGATTGGAGTTTAACGACGCACTCAAGGGTATTTCACTTATGTGACGACGTGCCAGCCCAATGGGTGACAGAAACCACCCTCGACACCACTGGTAACAAACAAAGACAAGATGGGACAAACAACGGGTCACAATATAGACACCACAAACAGATTGGATTCCTTTTTAAAGCCCAATTGCCCAATTTCACACATTTATTTAGACCTAACATTAAATAGGGATCATGTTGCACCTTAGTACAGAGAGCATCGGGGTTCCAGTTGAACCCATAGTCTTACAAGTGGATGTTCACTCTAAATACAAGGAGTACAGATTTTGGGTTGGAGGGACCCCTGAAAAATCCTACAACCACAAAACTTTAGTATGAGTGAAATCCCAAGTCTTAGAGAGAAATGATGTATAGGCCCCATGATTTGGAGAGAAATTTGTGACTGTTGTGTTCAGGAGAAATTTGTGACCATACATGTTGTGCTCAGGAGAAATTTGTCACCGTACATGTTGTGTTCGGGATAAATTTGTGACCGTATATATTGTGTTCGGAAGAAATTTGAGACCATATAAGTTGTGTTCAGGAGAAATTTGTGACCGTATATGTTGTGATCGGGAGAAATTTGTGACCATATATGTTGTGTTCAGGAGAAATTTGTGACCGTATATGTTGTGTTCAGGAAAAATTTGTGACCGTACAAGTTGTGTTCAGGGGAAATTTGTGACCGGATATGATGTGGTTTAACATCGTACTCAAGGGTATTTCCCTTATCTGAGGACGGATTGTCCACTTCACACTGCTCCTGGACTTATTATGGTGGAAAACCGAGAGGAAACCTCATAAAAACCACCCCTGTGATTGCTGGAGCCACATAATGTGACTCACTCATATACCTGATGGTCGACAGACGGAGAATTTAAAATTTAATCCAGGAGTTACTGGAGAGATATCATAATTACAAGGACTATTACATGCAAATAATACAGACACACAAATGTAATAAAACCTCTTCTTGACCATCATATAAATAATATTGCTATTAAATCTACCACTTGTTAGCTTATCAACTCTAGGAAAATGTATTCTTTAATAGGTTAACTGTTAAGTTAACATCATGAAGCGTTCATCTCATAGAAACACATAAAAAAAATAGTTTTATCGCATATCTGGGCTAGTATTGAATGGTATAATTAACTGTGTATTCTGCAACTAGACGTGCATATAAATGAATGGTATGGTTTACATGGCTGAAAGGTTTCTATTTGAGGCAGGTATTGCCTGCAGGGGAGACGGGCTAAAATAGTCTTCATTCTAAACTCTGAGAGACTTAAGACGGGCTGATGATCCGATAAGGCGCCTGATGTTGGCTTTTGTTTTCTCTCAGGAAGAGTGAAGATGAGGAAAACAGACGAGACGAAGCAGCACTTTTAACTATTTCTGTAGCAATGCTGATATAACCATTTCCTGTTTGTTTGGTCTTTTAACAAATGCTGAGAAAGTAGGATAACTGATGGTTCTAGCAACCACTCAGCAGCCGCATCATTCAACACGGGCATTCCACCAGCAGCCCTGTAACCTCAATCACTACACAAATAACCATATCGGAACTGGTGAAAAAAAAGAGTTTAAACATTGAATACTGTTAGCTATCTGGATCTTCCATCAGTTGATCTTTCCCCCCCAAGAGAAAATTCAATATAGCCCAACACTTAATAACTTTAACATAAAATATATTTTTATTATAGAGAAAGAAAATTTTGCTTGCCTCCACCGGGATTGGAACACAGGTCTCTGACAAGCAGGGCCAACGCTCTAACCGACTCACTACAAAGGCAGTTGAAACTCTGAAGTAGGTGTGTTTGATTTGGGTTTGACGCCATACTTATATAAAGGTTATTTCACATATAATATGACATGCCAGCCCGATGGGTGAAGGAAACCACCCTTGACATCACTGGCAACACAGAAAGATAAGACATCATGGTGCCCCTAAGCTCCCAGAGCACCAGGGCAACAAGAAGCTCCCTCCCCGCCCTCTGACTGTTAAATTATCTCTTAGGTAATTAATTACATTGAGTAATTAACGTGTTGAAAGTAATACTTATCATTTAGTTTAGTATACTTTGGGTTTCAAGGTGTGACAATAAGCAAACAACAAATATTGCAATAAAATGAGTGCATATGATACCTGATTAAGTACATATGGGGTTTGGATTAAAATATTGAATGATTCTTGAGATGTGTGTTACACTTCGTTTCTGGAACGATTATTTTGCAACATGCAAATTAGTCTTGTACTGTAAAAATGTTTTTAAAAAAATAGCAACACACACTTATTCAGTGTCTCATTTGGTATATTTAGTCTTGTACTGTAAAAATGTTTTTAAAAAAATAGCAACACACACTTATTCAGTGTCTCATTTGGTATATATTCAGTTTGGTTGTAAAACATTGAATGGTTCTCAAGATACATGAAGCCCCTGGAAACTAAACTATAGCTCATATTAGACCTTTGATATAAAAAAAATTACAATATGCAAATTAGTCATGCCCCATAGAAATGTAAAAACTGAAAAAGGCACCACTTCAGACCTGATTGAAGTCAAAAGTTTTGTTTAAAAATATTGAACCATTCAGGGGGTAAGCTCTAGTCAGCAAAGTGTGATTGACGGACAGACAGACAAATGGAGCACTTCATACAACATAGCAACTGTTTACCTAAACTTACTAGAGGACAATCTCTAAATTCCAAATATATCAAACTTTTGAGACTTAATTTTTCATTTTAAAATCAATATTCATTATTATTATTATCGAAGTTCAAAGTATATACAGTGGTGTTTAAAACTGTTAATTATCCTTCAATTTTTTCATTCACTCTCTAAATTTTAGAATTTAAATTCTGTGTTTTAAAAGTAAAATTCCCGCTGATAGCCTTCCTATACACCATTCTTCCTGAACTGCCAGGTCTACAATATACTTTACTATAGACCTACTATAAGTATACCAAAACCAGTAGGCCTACAGGGTTCACGGACATACCATACGTTTTACTTTTACCTATATTTTGATAAAATACTTGAGCACACATCCCTAGATATTCACAGGGTTATTTATATGCATGTGGTTGCTCGAGGGGAGCCGTGTTTTGAAGGGCTTGTTTCCGGTGGTAGCTATATATAACAATCTCCTGCTAGATGAGGGGGTCGCAGGGTAGGGGTAGAGTACTTACTATGTGTTTGCCAACGAACACCTGGATAGATTAAAACCCCTAATAATTCAATGACTTCCCTACCTTTCAACTATCAACATTTCAGAATGCAAAATACACACATGTACAACGTAGGAGTGCATTGTCTTAATTAAATTATCTGATGAGCCAATTTAATTAATCAACACTCTATTGTTCCTATTTTATCTAACATCACATTTTTATATACAGTTCTTAAATTATATAATCGAAACATCTCATGTGTCACCTTTGAAATGAAATGAACTTTTAATTACATAGATAGATTGGTGTTTAACCCTACACTTAAAAACAATTTCACTTATATAATGACAGTGTTCAACAACAACACCCACACTAACTCAAGTGTTGCTATGTTGGAAAATTAATGTTCCTCTGTTGCTAAGAACGGTAACAGAATTTGCTTCGAACATACTGCCTTTAGCCTAGGGACCATCTTACTACACATTTCTGTGGAGTTTGTTTAGTCCATTTCTGTTTTGTTTTGGATGATAATGGGATTTATGGTAAGCATTTTGCCTACACCTACGTCAGTGAACATAACTCCACTGCCACATGAATGAGAACTGAGCAGTTTGATGAATTATAAGTATTTTACCCGTGTTGACAGTTCATTTTTTTTCCCCCTTGGCTCTCAGACGTGTCTAGCTAACATTTTCTACAGGCCTCGTGATAGATAATGCTTTCGTTCACATCAACCCCACAATACTGCAGGTTATTATCCCATAATAGTTTCAAAAGTTGACTGGTTCTGATATATTTCCCTTCCTAATAGCCTACTGGATAACGGCAGTATGTTTTGATGTGCGTTCATGCTGTCACCTGTGGAGGAACATTATTTTTTTTGCAAAATATTTACATATAAGCTTCACATTTCATACCCTAAATCACCTCAAATTCGTCCATTAAATTACTATTTTGGAAGCTGTTTTAAAGACTTGGAAATTTTGTCTGAGAGGCAGAATATTAGAAAGCATCAACATTTGTCAGGAAACATAAATTTGTTCGATTACATGCTGTAATTTTGTCACAACAAGCAAAAAAGTAAGGATTTGTCACGAATGGAAGTTGATGTGTTTTAGATAACATGAAGCTTTTATAAACAACGAATCAAGCTAAGACAGACAAGATCTGGCATGAGACAATATATTGTTGCTGGTTCGGACTGTATCATCGTTATAGTGTATGCTATGTGGCCGATACTTGGATCTAAGACAAGCAATGTTCGAAAATGATAGGAACAACTGTTTGGAAAAACTCTGGCGCGACAACAGAAATCTTCAGCATTTATAAACCAGGTTTGGTAGGCAGTTCTGTTGGTACATTTTGAACAAACCAGTCAACACCATTTAATAGGCCTTGGCGTAGTATCCTAATTGCGACAAAAAAAACACGATGAACTTTAAAGATCTGGGGCCAGTTTCACAAAATGTCGTACGACAAAAAAATATCCTACGATAAAATTTCCGCGTGTTAAATTATAGGCGTAAAAAAAAACGTACGAGATTTTGTTGTTGTATGACATTTGTGAATGTGGCTCAAGATTTTAAGAAAAATTCACTGGATTTCAAAAACACACCCTCACTGAAATAATATGGAAAACTTTGTTAATTTGTTGCTTTCACACTCATATGATTCTGCAGCAACAACATGAAAATATCTATTTTGGGTAACTGTTTCAGGGGCAATAAGATATAAGAATCCATAAAACATTTGGGGCTGTGCTTCCTTACATGTAACTTCCAGCCAATCAGCTCTGTCTACTAAAATCTACTTATTCATTTTTATTGTAGAGGAAAAAATTTGCTTGCCTCCATAAGGATTCAAATTCTGTTCTAAACAACTGAGCTACAAAGATTTACAACAGTATAACTCAAAATGTCCATCCATGTTAAAAGGTGATGATTCTTTCAAGAGTGGTTGTGCTATATTAAAGTTACTATCCTGTGTGTCACATATGTACACTACTAAGAAAATAATAATTACCACAACAAGAGCTGCTCATCCAGTTCTATAAATACTACCCTTACCTGTAAATAGCTATATAGTCTTTCCTTGATTGCTGGTCCTACATTTCTTTAAAAAAAAAAAAAAAAGTAGAAAACTACCAGAAAGAAATTGGGAACATTGATGAATTACTTATTCCTAATTAACCTATCTAATGACTCCATGTCATATCTCAGACAAAATACTTCGCATTCCAGATAGTTTAAAAAATATTACTCAGACAATCCAAATTACCAGAATTATTAACTTTTTTTGGTACAACATACTTCATTAGAAATACATCACAGATAGATAAACAACTTTTTACTAAGAGGGTAACCTGGTTCATGGAATACATGTATGTTATTTATACCAATGGATCGTAAACCGTAATATCATTTCCTTTTTTTTTCACAAGAAAACTTAAAGCTTAAAATATTATCAAACTTTGCCAGAGCCTAATTTTAGGTGGTAACTAGAGCATACTGATCAAATCATGCATGATAGTATAAATGTTGTTTAATTAATTTTTGTTTTAAGTGACAAGATTGTGGATATTTTGGTTCTAATAACAGATTTTGGTTGTCCAGAGTTAACTAAGTATTGAGGCCTGTTAAAGGACAAGAACACTGTTTTTTAACCTGAATTTCTTTTTTGAAATTTTTATTTTGAAATATATTCAATTGTATCGCAGCAGAAGCTAATGTAGCATTAATTAGTTTATTTGTATTATTTAGTACTGACGCTATTGTTTGCAGCAAAGGAATGTCATTGTGCAGGCGAATGCTTGTATCCTGTTAGCAGAGATCCTTGACATTGTATATAAACTCCTGCGATCATTTCGCTATCTATATATAATCAACGATATATTATATTTCCCTTCCTGTAGATTTTAAACATGAAAGTACTCTTTTGGCTCAATTTTTTATCATCAAATCATTTTTCGGTGTAAATGCCATACAAAGTGATCAAAACACTTTAATACTTTAATACGGGATTAGGCCGTTAAATGTACATTCATAATGTATTACAGCCTACAGGACTTAAAATGACTGTTTACACTATACATATATTCATAAATTATCACATTCTCACTTAACTATTGTCCACCTCTTTATAATTAACCAGTGCTTCAGATAAGGGGCATTTTGACATAAATTATGCATCTAAAATAAGTCTAAACACCTATATCATAAATTGAAGGCATATTGAAAACATGCGTTCTCTCCACGCTTAACATACAGCAGAATGGCCACTCACAAACTAATTTTGTTTTTTAAAAAACATTGATTCCGTTCAGAAGTTCGTCCAAAAATCTATTGATGAATGATCGGAGACGCCATCACTCCATTTAAAACAGTGAAATGTTATCAGAGGTAACAAAAACAGTGATAGCTTAAATACTTGTAGAGACTGTAATAACTAGATCTAGGTATCTTAATCTGTCATATGTCGCATACGTTTTATTGGTATAAAAAAAAGCGGAGACAAGTACCTGTAAAAAAACTGTTCTGTAAAATGTGCAGATGCAATGTTTTGACGCAGTGGGTCAAAAAATAAAAACAACACAACAAAGGAAAACCGTTTCTCCCAACTACACAGGACTGCATCGAATTAAAAAATAAACATCTTACACATGCATGATCAAAGTAGACCATAAATGAATTGACTGGTGTTGAATCGGGTGAAAATATTACATTTCAATGCTACATGTATTTGCCCTTTTGTATTCAAATATTCAATTTTTTTCAGCGCAATTCCCACCAACATTTATAAATTGGATATAAGGAAGGATAGAAGCTGTTTTTATGATGAAAAAAGCAATCAAAAGATGACCAATTTTAAAAATGTCAGATTCGAATGCTTTATGATATGCATTCTTAAACTGGCTTATCTGTTTAACAAACAGGTGAATAAAATAAATAATGAAGACAAAACATTAAGTCCACAATATACACGTACATTAACTAACCTGGATAAAAGCCATCTGCAGACTGAGACCAGCACACTGTTTCTTAAAACTGCTCTATACAGTACTGTCTAGTGAGGCTCACATGTAGTCATGTATTCTACTCTTACGGTTGGTTTGTTTGATTGGGGTTTATCACCGTACTTAAGGTTATTTCACTCATGATATGATGATGTGCCAGCCCAATGGGTGAAGGCAACCAATTCAGATACCACTGGCATCAAACAAAGACAAAACAGGACAATCACAAGACACAAAAACAATATGCATGAAAAAATCTACTTCCTGTTGCTCATTGCAGCACCAGGGCAACAGAAATTAATCTCCCAATCGTCCGGCCTCTTTTGATAAGCTAATCTGGTAAATTCTCACACGGAGTCTTGACTGTAACTTGACCAGACACTTTATGAATGACTTCAGACTCAACAGAAACTTAATCTCCCATTGTCCTTTAGATTCATTTCCAGCTCATTTTCATTAAGGAACTCATTTGATGAATTCTCACACTGACCACGGAATCATGATTGTAACTTGACCAGAGACTGTGTGAAGGACTTAATTTAACCTTCATTTTCATTAAGAAACTAGCTTAATAAACCACAAAGTCATGCTTGTCACTTTACCAGGAAGCATACATTGACACCTAATTCAATGACATCAACTGTCAGAAAATGTTAACACTTAATGGTCACTCCTTCAAAGTACATTGGGAGGTGGCATGTACTCTATAAACGCATACCATCTACATGTCCCCTGCTGACCAGGCAACCATAACTTTGCCTTACTCTAAAAATAAATTGAAATCTTAATCTAGCTTAGATAGTGGACTATTAAGAGAGTAAATTAGAGTTAATCTGACCAAATGTGTTAAGTTATTTGCATTTTTTTTGTATTTATGCCGTGATCAAGAATATTTCCCTTATGTGACACTAAATAATGCTTAGTTTTATATATATACTCAGTGAAAAATGTTATTTTCCTTCACAGCTGATTGCATGGATATATACTAGAAGAGATTACTCTTTATTGCCAGAGGCCCCAGGCCCCATTTAAGAGACATGGTCAACAATGTGAGCTTAAAAGTTGTGCTGTTTACTGTTCAACAAATCATATAACAGCTTAGAGGTTCAGTAAGTAAAACAAATTGCCCTCCACATAAACGGCAACAAACCATGACCAGGTACTGGACTACCCTTATCAAGGATACATGGTGTAATATTAAATACATAGTCTGCAAATTTTCAATGCAATATGCCATAAAAAATCAATTTTCTGGTTCCGATTAGTGGAGAGAACACCAGAGCCAAGTACAGAAACCATTCCAAATGCCACCCATACTACACCAAACAATGAGAATCGCTATTATATTAAAGAAATAATCATTTTTATTTATACCCCTAATGAGTTGAAGCTGAACTGTTACAATGTCAGAACAAAAATATCAATGGAAATCAGTTTAATTGTCATTTATTAAATCCATTATAATTCCTTCCAATCCAAATGTTTTAGATCCATTTTGCATTTCCTCCTGGTGTCCTTTTCTGGTGATTTTCTCTAAATTGTCTCTGGTGTCAGAGTCTTTTTCAGACTTTGTAATTTGATATTTATTTGCTGTATTGGTTGTAAAGAGTCTAGCAGAAAGCACATGGCCAGTAGATGTCACTATGGTGGTAGGGATGTCCTGGTCAGTTGACTGAGAAAGGGCTGTGTGTCAGACTGGACACTGTTTGTTATTATAGCCACAGGTTATCTACCCCAAACTGAGGCCAGAGCTCGACTTGAACTGGTCATGTGTCAAGAGCTTAGCATGGACACCTGTGTTCACCAATCCAAAGGCTACTTCACCATCAGACAAACCACTCTATAGTCTACCCACATAGTACTTAAGATACTAGTAAAAAAAATATTGTTGATAGAGCAGACATGGGGATCTTCAATGTACATGTTAAGGCTTATTTCTCCATACTGTTCTCTCCTTGCTTGTAAGTGTTAACACACTGTTACATGGTCAAGGAATCGCAAAGTAATTTTTTCTAAGATACTTCATGGAATAAAGTAAATGATGAGTTGAAAACCAAAACATTCTGCTTTATCAAAAACGTGAAAAAACTAGGTAATTGGAATATCCGTTTGATCAATTTAAGAAACACATGTTTCATGTAAAAGGAAAGACTTGGCCTTGATATCAGGAGATTGTTTGTTTGTTTGACTGGTTTGATATCAGGAGAAGGCATGCTAATATTTTCCTCCGCTAGCTCGATTAATAAAATATAAATTATGTCGGGTTGTATAAGTGTCCAGTGACTCCAGTCAGAAACAAGGGGTTGTATGAACTGTCAATGTATATTGTAGTGATTTGGAGACAAGAGGTATGCCCAGCACACATATCTGTGACTTATGGAGTCAGTATGACCACACTTAGACCATTGGTTACATTCTCCACAAGTTTGTTGGGAGTTTTCTGCTCCCATTCTAGTCTCTGTTAACATTGAGATAAGAGGGGTCTAGACGACACTGGGGCCGCACTGAACTGACTAAATTGGAGGCCGTCAGAAGGCTTGATGGGATTGGAGCCAGGCACTTCCTGTGCTCACACCAGCCAACAGAACACTGTCTCCCCTACCCATTGCTCTCCTGTGAAGAAAATGCTCCCTAAATCATCTGTCCTCAGTGAACCTTATAGTAAAGACATTTACTCTGTAGACTTTAATAGAAAACAGAAAAATAAACGTGTTACACAGACATTAGGCTACTTAAATGTCCCCATTACCTCGATAATTTGTCAAAGAACACAGACATTTCGTTCCATTCATCTCCAATACTGTCTTCAGTTCATAACCAACTTTCATGTTAGTCCATAAAACACGGCAAGTGTTTCAATTTATATTTTTAGTCCTGTTAAAACTTGTATTCTTAGCACCTGTCAAATTTTGGTGCTGCACAAAGACCACTTGAGACATCAACACTTGATTAATTTTGTTATGATTCATGTCCTAGTATGCAGAAGAAATAAAAATAGAAATATAAAACTGAATCTTAATAAAACTGACGAAAGAGGTATACATTGTATTACAACTGTAATATCATTAGCTGATATGATGAGCATTTCTTTATATTCCCTTGCATGGTGTCTATTAGTCGGACTCAAATTAAGGCTCTTTCACCCCTGGGACAGCTGTTTCCTTCATGATACTCGGCTGCAATGTGGATACTGAAGAAAGCTATACTTCAATAACCAATACCAGAAGCATTCTCAATAAAGATGTAGCCACCAGTCCAGATAGTGTCACTCAGATAACTTTCATTATAGTACAAGGGAGAAAATATTTTATTAGAACATATAATACAATAACAATCCTTTATGTTCCCTCTCTGCTTTGTTAATGATTTTAAAAACAAATTTCAATAACTTTTAAAAGAAAGAATGAAATATATGGACCACCTGTACAGTGCAGGAGTAACACACAGACATGACAATTCCCCCACAACTGAAAGTTGACCAGAGCTTGTTCTTGGAAATTTCAAAGAAGGCAAGTCAATGGGCAATAGAATGTACCCAACCATGTCACAGTATACCACCAGGGCACTGTTTTTATCCTAGAAACTAAATGCCAAGATAGAAACGGATCTATAGTATATATATATAGATTACACAATCTACCTAGAATTCAGTTGGCTGTTCATGTAATAACCTAGGTTGGTGGCAAAGAGGACAAGCATACTTTTTAAAATAAAATGGTCCTTCTTGCCCTTTCAATGAATAGGATGAACAGGTAAAGGCACCATGCTTCAAACCTAATGCCGTTAACCTGAGGGTGCCAGATTGGAACCAACAAACTACAATCTGTTAACGTCTTGAATGGGTCTATCTGAACAATACGACTGGATAGAAGTATGGTTGGACATGCAAATCTTACTTACTAAAAAATAAAAATCCTATATTTGTCTTCAGATCTGAATTTAAATATTTGATACAAAACCAAACAGCTTAATGCTTTGAGCCAAGGTGCACATAAACAGGTCCACCCTTTGTTGCTTGTATAGTTCAAAATCATTCTTTTGGGCAATTTTTGGGAAGGTTTTTTAAGAGTTTTTAATGAGACATTCAGTCTAGGAAACAGTAATCAGGAGTCATCTCCATGTATTCCAAGTTGGTGCAGTTGTACTGGGAATGGAAACCTGTTTTTGTAACATGACTCAATTATTTAGATAAACTTGTTTGACCTTGACTGTGAAGATCAAGAAATACATGCAGTCTACAAGGATTCACACACCTTGTTCAGTTCTCTGTCTATGTGACCCATCAACAATCAAACAGTTAAACAGATTTTGGATTTGTTTTATTACAGCAGGATTTTTTTCTGATTAATAAAAATAAATTATCAAATTCAACTTATTCAAAATTCAAAGTCAAAGCTGCAATAAATAGCAAGCAATAAGTGTTGGTTTTTTGGTCGCCTACAAAAGTTAATTTCTCCAATAAGATGGTGTTTTGGCCCATGGGTGTCAGAAATCTCTAGAGCGTATGCTTCTGGCCCACATATCCCCCTCACCTCTGGGGTGGCAGGTTCAATTCCACAGTCCGTATGTGGGTTGGTATGCCAGCAGCCAGCGAAGGGCGTGGGTTTTCTGGGTAAATTAACTACCCAGTTTTCCTCCCACAATAATGCTGGCCAATGATCTGTTATTGGGATTTAATCCTGTTGATCCAACATCGGATGAATAAATAAATAAATAAGTAACAATAACACCATATGGAGAGTATTTTAAGCATATGTGGTGTATCAACACTAAATGTTTTATAGTGTAATATAAATTTTTCTATATTTGTAAAAGAAATAAGATTTTGCATGTACATGTATCTCCTAGAGGGCTCAAAACCGAGATGTTTTGTCTTACAAAATTTAACCGGGTCCTGTTTTTTTTTATTTTCGCAACTAACTTTTTAACATCAGGAGCATAGTGTTACACAGAGGGTTGTCTCAGTGTCTTTGAGACACCCAAATAGCCAATTTTAACATAGAAAAGATAGAGAAATTTAAAATGAGAAATTTTTGTAAAAATTGTGATTTGAGATCTCTTCTTGATATCTGACTAACACTTTGATCAGGGGCCATGCAGTTGCTCGAAAGGCTATAAGTCCCTAACACCAGATTAAATCGCTCATCTAACAGAGGATTAAATTTAATAGCACGCGAGCAACCTGCCCCAGGAATTCAGAAATAGGTCAATGATGCAGGATACAATAGCTACATACGTCAGACTGAGAGTGCCATTTCTGCTTTAAATACCTCTGGAAGCTTGAAATTTTTTATCCCTCTATATTTTTTAAAAAGAAGTCAACATGACATTTAAAAAAAAAAAAGTAAAAAAAAAAAAAGTTTTGTGTAAACAGCAAATCTATAATCTATTCCGTCTTACCACATTTAAGTGTCTCCATGTTGAAATTCGGGCCAGGTATTGCATTCCACATATCCACCATTCTAAGTTTGTACCTGTAAAAACTATCCTTAAGATGTGATGAAATGAGAAATGTAGAAATTAAATTTGTCGATTTGTTCTCAGTTGAATGTGTATTTGAGAAACGGGCAACATTTGCAGCATAAACACTTTCAAGCCTTATAAACATACCCTTGAGTAAACAATGTCTCATTAGGATTGAATTTCTACCTGTGGGGATAAGGGGGCAGATTTTGATGATGCAGACAGTACACATGGAAATGCAACCTCATATTTCCTCATTTTGGCCAACCAAGGATATGTAATACAAGTTTTGTTAATTTCTTTGCTTACATAATATTTGAAATATAAAATTTTTTATTTCAAATGAGAAAATATCTTTGTTTGAATAACATTGATTAAAATCATTATATAAACTTCCAACAAGTGGTCTTGTTTTAAATACAGGGTGGTAATTTGTGTAGATTTCTGCTGGTTTTATGTCAGTCATCAGATATCAGTCTACCAATTGTGTGTTTTTTGTTTATACTAACAAATGAAATCTGTATTGCCCTTCGACAAACAGTGCTGCCTGCCTGCAGAATACAAACTCAGGCCCTCCAATGTTCTGTGCACTTAGCTATCGATAAGATCGGGAGTCACAAAGTTGACAGGTTTAAAGAGAATTGAAAGAGTCGTATTGATCCTACACATATTCAGTATCATACCTACAGCAGAGTGTTTATAAATGGAAGAATTATTTGTCTTTTACATGCAATTATTTGTTTCTAAAATTTTGTCTGCAAAATTCTGACAGTTCTACCAAATTACTGAAAACTTTAAATTGTAAAGTTGGTAAATGTAGGCGCACATGTCTGTATTTTTGTCAACGGCTGCTATAGTAATGGGGGATTTAGAATTGCTACTCGGTGTCTGTCCTTCTATCACAAGTTTTTGTGAACTTGCTTGCTTGAAAGCAAATTCATCGATTAACTTCTTTCTTAAAAGTAAGAAAAGGTAATATGATGGATTATGAGCATGTTAAACATTTTTCAAAATAATCCTTGAGTGCTTGCTACTCAGTTTGTTTATAGTTGTTGTCTTGGCCATTGCTAGGAAATTGCCTGAGTGGTTTTCATTTTATTAGACCATCTCGCCACCATTGGAGTGAATTGAAATAACCTTGACAACGAAAGAAAATACCAAGCAAAACAAAACCCTAACATACAACGTTTTCATTTCTCCACAGATCACAAAAGACGACTTCAAAAACTTTACATATATTTTTGGAATGGACAAGGAAAATATTAAGTAAGTGTTACCATACATTTTACCTATGTGTTAATTTTTTGTTTTATTTGAAAATACAAAATGACATATTTTCACAACCAACATGACTGATAGGAGGGATAGCCATGTGGTTGGCAGCTTTCTGTATTCCAACAATAATTGACTCGTAGCACAACCAAGATGTGAAGCGTTTCCATAATGTTGGAAAATTAATTTTCCTCCAGTGCTAAGTAAAGACAGCATTGCTACTCTTCAAACAAACTGCCTTAATAGCCAGAAGGCCCTAATGGTTGAAGGGAAGAAGTTTGGTGGGGTTCTAAAGGTTATTTCACCTATATGAAGGTATGTCATCCAAATGACCAAAGGAAAGCAGTTTGTTTGGTGTTTTCCACCATACATTGCACGGTTATTTCACTCATATGATAGCATGATAGCCCAATGGTTGAAGGGATTGATTGATTGGGGTTTTACGCCGTGCTTAAGGGTATTTCAATTATTTTATGGCGGTACATGTATTCCAACAATAATTGAAATTGGCACAACCAAGATGTGAAGCCTTTTTATAATGTTGGGAAGTTAATTTTCCGCCATTGCTAATTAAAGACAGCCAATCTTCAAACAAACTGCCCTTAGCCAGCGGGCCGATGGTTGAAGGGAAGAAGTTTGTTTGGGTTAGATTCACCTGACTTTAAAACGTTATTTCACTTATATGAAGGTATGTCATCCGAATGGCCAAAGGAAAGCAGCTTGTTTGGGGTTATTCACCAAACATTACAAGGTTATTTCACTCATATGACATTATGCCAGCTCAACAGCCAAAAATATCCATCCTATAATCATGCTAAATGACACTGGTAACAATTAAACACCCACAAGACAGAGCAGTCACAAGACGTAAAATAATGAGTATCAGCTATCGATTTTGCTTTGCTCAGTCCATCCATAATAATATAAGTTTCCAGTAAGAGGCATATAAAAAAAGTGGATAGGTACAGTGTAGGTAGGTGGGGATTATTTTTTCATTTTTATTTTTATATATTATTGTATTTATTTTTTAACTAATAACATAAAAGCCACTTTTGTTTGACATTTTGTCACACGAGCATTAATCTGGAGAAAAAAAAAGATTTAAAATTATTATTTTAGGCCTTGCTGTAGGTTAGTTTCCTAATTTAAAGGTTGTGTTAACTTGTGTATTCGATGATAAAACAACACAATCCCATTTTTTTTTTTTGGCGAGGAGGTTTCTCCTCTTCTAGCTCATCAAAATTATGTCCCCATTTTCCTTAAAACGTCAATTAAAAAAAATAATGACTTATTTTGTTTTTACATCGAATATTTTGGGTAGGTAGGGTTACGGGAAATAAATAAATTATTATTTACATGTATGGCCTCAGTTATAGCCCTGAGGGCAATAGGAAGTACGCATAGAGTGCCCAAAGGTTGCCACTATGGCAGTGGACAAACCAGCAGAATGTTCATTATCCTAATAAATTAATTAACTTTTCTCTGATAAGTCGAACATTCATATCTCAAGGCAACATAAACCTTTGTTTTCACAATCTTGACACTGATAAGTCGAATGTATTTTTTCATGTTGACAAAAATATTGAACTAGAAAAAACGAGCCAGTTCTTTTTTCAACGGCAAGGGGGTAAACCAGAAATCAAAAGTATGGTGTCCAAAATGGACTTTACTGCTTCACTTTTGTAAGTAACTGGGTGTCCAATTTTTACTGTTTCAGAGTTTCTCAATCTCCTGCATGTTAAAGTTTCTGAAAACAGGGTGTCCAAATAGGCCAATTGTTCAATTCAGGGTATCCAAAGGATGAGTGGACACTCTTCTGCCTAAGCCCTTGCGAACAGCATTTCTGCACAACAGTGAACATAAGTACAGAGACATATGTGTATATGTACATCAAAAATATAAAGACTGACCTAAAAGATACAAGCCATTCTAGTTGAACAAGTCCGTACAAAATAAATGGAAGACAAGTATTGAATGCATTGAATAAATCTACTGAATTCAATTTGAAAGTGAGTGGACTGCTATTATACATTTACTGTAGTATTTAAACAGCTTTAACTGTCTAGAGTTGAAAACACCTTGCACGAACATTGCTCAAAAGCACACAATGCCTGTATATTCTTTCATAGTGTCACAGCTTGATTTCTTTTATTGAAAGAGGGTAAAAGCAAACTCTCTTAGGGACAAAAATAGAGAGAACACACCCTAATATATATCACACTTGGAATAGCTTCAAGACATATTTATAAATTTACCCCAAAACTTCCTGAATTATGATTAAATAGATTATACATAGACAGCTGTCAGATGACCTCCATATTTGAATGGGTGTGATAGTAAAGACAATTGATTATCTCCCTTGGAAAATAACTCATTTTTTACCATGACATTATGCTCTCCATATAAAACCAATCAGTTTTAAGTTTTTATTTACAAAATAGTCCTTTTCTAAAAGAGAATGATAATGTTTTTGTTAGAAAGCAGTATCTTTTCTTGACAGATGTGCTCTTCGGTCTGATAGAACAAGTATTCAAACCCTGTTTGCTCCTATCTGTCTACATTTCCAGTTCAATAAGAAACAGGTAGCAGTGTGTTTGGCAAAAAAACAAAGTTTTACAAAAGCCATACAACCTAGATTTGCTTTCCTCCTCTTTAAATTTTCTTACATGCAGTCTGTAATGTGTAACATGGTGCTTCAATTCGGATGATATACATATACCTTTCTGCTGATAATTTTAGATCCCCAGGTACATATCAATGCTAAAATTTATATTCCTAGTATACATGCAATTTAAACAAAAATATATAATTCACATAATTATATCTCAATGATATAAACGTTAAAGATAAATTTTGATGACACCTATACAGTCAAATTAAAAGTTTTATGGTACTTGAACGGTTCTGCAGTTAGGTTTATTATTGTTTGTTTGGGGTTTCACAAAATAAGGGCTATTCCATTCATATGATGGTGTGCCAGCCCAAAAGGTGACATGACCTACTCAACCCAGGACTTACACTACAGTAGGAGTAATGATACACACATACATCGTTCACGTTGTATTGCGATATTTTTCCTAACGATATGATATGATATTATATAGCCCTGTATCTCGATTCCACACAATTATGAATTATGGCAATGCAAACCAGAGACCAGAGTTTGAATCCTGGTGGAGGAATCAAACATTAATTTGAATCCTCTTATAACTTTATTTCACAGAACAATTAATAAACCAAACAAACCAACCAAGTTGTTTAAATTTGGGTGTGCCTTCTCCTTTTGTTAACATTTTTTAAGGAAATTAAATTAAAAAGACCCATTTCGGTGACAGTTGGGACAGCTGTTAAGCACATTAGGAATAGTGCCTTTAACAGGAACCAAAGTGTTAGTCAGAGGGGTGTTTCCGTGTCTTTGAGACACCCAAGAAGCCATTTGAGACACCCGGGTTCAGTCAAATTTAACATGGGAATGGGAAAGATAGGGGAAAAGTAAAATGAGACTCTGTTTCTGTAAAAATGGTGATTTGAGACACCCTCTTCTTTAATTCTAATAGTATGACAGGAATTGACACAGCGTATAACATTTCTCAATTAAATAAAACCTGAATTAATTGATGACGGACTGACTTCACTCTGCTCCTTGCCTAATTTTGGCAGAAAACTGAGAGGAAACCTCGTAAAAATCACCCCTGCGATTGCTGGAGCAACATCGTGTGACTTACTTATATATAATACCGGACTTGATCTTGTGAACCATACATTGAAGTAGGATTAGTAAACGTGCAAGCTAACGACTAAAGCCACGGCCACAGGCCTCTTAAATACTGGGTGGAGACCTCGTAAGACTTCTTAGGCACCGGCTCAAGTCAAATGTAACTGCTGCAGATTGCTAACCTCAATATGGTGGTTCTGACAACCTTTGCTTTTTGGCTAAATTCATTAACGACAAAGATTTATAAACAAATTGCAAAATTCAAAGTTAATGTTTTGTTTTATTTTTCTCCCTGTTGAATAAATTGAGTTAACAAGTAGATTATAAAACCATTCATAGTCTGGAGTAAAAGCTTAATACAGCAGCTTGTCCTAGTGACTTCATCCAATTGCCTGCAAGCTTGTCAAACTGAGCGGTAGTTTAGCCAGACCATTTCTCGAATTTATTCCAGCTATAGCTGTTACTGTGTCATGTAATCTTACTGGCCTTCTTCCCTTTAATAGATGATATCTATGAAATCTAGGGGCCTCCATGGCAGAGTGGTCTAAAGTGTACACGCCAGTGAGTGTATCTTTCTGGTCCACATACCGCCCTCACCTCTGGGGTCGCGGGTTCAATTCCCATGGACTGTATGTGGGTTGGTATGCCCACAACCAGCAGAATGTCGTGGGTTTTCTGGGTTAATTTACTACCCAGTTTTCCTCCCACAATAATGCTGGCCAATGATCTGCAATTGGGATTTAATCCTGTTGATCCAACATCGGATGGATGAATAAATAAATAAATATGTGCTGTAATGGATGTCATAGGTTTATTGTGAACAAAACTGAGTATACTAGATGAGAATTGAGGGGGCATAGCAGAATTTCAAACCTAGTATTTCATAGACACACTTTGCTTCTTTTCTGTACATGTATTACATTATTCCAAGGTGCAAAATGGGCCGATTATGGATACCCCTCTTATCTGGAGCCATGCATACCTAAGGTCGACTGGGATGCTCGAACATGTCAACAGTACATCATAGAAGGATATAGATGTAAATATGTATGTTATATAGTCTATACAGTAAATAGAGATACAAGGTGCAGCTATACCAAAACTTTATAAATAAGGCCTGCCTCTGAATACTAAATAACGTTGAATTCGCATGACCTAATTATGACAGAAGACATTTTTAAGCGAGTGTGGTACTGCTGAGATATGATTGATTTTGACATGAAAATGGACATCGAGTTGTCGTTTTCTGTTTCGGTCTAACCCAAAAGTGTTCAAGGAAGAAAGTGAGATGGTTTAAGTAAGCGTAAGGCCATGCAATTTTTATATATTGTAGGGATGTAATGATACACCCCTGCCATGATACGATACATATCTCGATTTTGGCCCCACGATACGATACGTATCGCGATACTGTACATTTTTGATTCAGGGTTCACAAGTATAAAAAATAAAAATCCTTGTTAGTCCCTGTTGTGATTTACACTAACTGCGTATCTTTTATGATCTTACGGCCTTGATGGGGACTGGTTTCCATATCCAGCGCACGTAGTATGTTATTTAGGACTAAGGTGTGTCAACATTTTTGTTGCGCTGCAGCCGATGAATTGGATAAACTTCTCGTACGTGACAAACAGTTCCGAAATGGAAACCCAAAA
>JAQQZZ010009772.1:0-11622 GCA_030265115.1 Mopalia vespertina | reverse complement strand
AAAGGGAATTGGATTGATGTACAGCTGAATGACATCAAAGCATAGTCCCGGTGTATTTATACAGCTGTAATTTGTCTGGCTACGACCGCACAATTTACGCCGTTTTAGCGGATATCACTACACGTAGATATTATTCAGTGGGAATCACAGTATAAGAAGCTTTAAATGACCTATAAACTTATTGCGAACAATGAAAGTTGGATTTTAACGTTCAAAAGACTAATATATTAGTATTTTACTCTGGAAGAGTTAAAAACGGTTCCTTTAACTATGGATTGTTTTAAATATTTAGGATTGCAGTTTGGTTTTAATGGTAATTTCACAGAAAGTGTAAAACAACTGACTGAACAAGTTGGAAAAGCTATGTACCCACTAATTAGAAAATGTAGAAAATATAATCCCCCAGTAGATACACAGCTTCAACTATTTGGTACGCTTGTTCTGCCAATACTATTGCACGGATGTGAAATATGGAGCTTTAAGAATCATGACATTTTAGAAAAAACTCAGTTAGCTTTTTGTAAACATATACTTTGTGTCAAGCCAACTACATATCCGCAATGGTGTATGGTAAACTGGGACGGTACTTCCTTATTGTCAGGATGAAGGAGAGAATGATGATTTAAATGCACACTCATTGGGTAGACTCGACCAGACACACTTAAGACGACTGTGGAATGTCGAATGTATGGCACCAGTAGTTGGGTATTAACCCCAACTGGATCACCTCCTCCATTCAGATGTTAAGATCAATTTGAACAAGAATGGAGAAGCTTGGTTAATGACAGCCCAACATGGGACAATTATAGATTAATTAAAACGGAAATTGAATTTGGACGATACCTAACAGATCTGGCAGTGGTAAAATGAATTATAATGTCTACATTTCGTTTGTCGAATCTGAAATTGAAATTTATTTCTAGGTATTATATAATACAAGATCAAGAGACGCAAATCATCATCAGTCACTGTTTACTGGTAACAAAAAAGTATTACACAAATTGAGCAGTTATATAAAGGAAGGACTATTGTTAATATCGAATGAATTAAATTTAATTACATTGTATCAAATGTCCTGTATACAACAAAGTCAAAACTACCACCAATATACATCAATGAAATTATAATACTAATAGTTATTATTGTAATGCTCATTTGTAATAAAGACGCATTATATTTAACTGTATAAATACTGAATAAATGCAAAATTGTAAAGTGTTACCTCTGATACCACCCATGATATGGTAGGGGGAATTACATGAATCTGAATATGATAACACGTGATTTATTTGGTCACGTGTAAAGCTGGACAACCATTGTTTTATGAAGCTATTTTCTCTCTCTTGAAATTAACCTGTAAAGCTTATACAGTCGTTTTCGTTTGTCAGGTCTAAACTCCGCTAAGAAGGTGTCTGCGGAATTAGGTAGGAATTATATGTTAACGGTAACATAAAACCATCAGTTGTGCAGGCCTAATTAACAAACCAACTCTCAGGATACTGTTGTTTATGTCTTTAAACACATATGGAGTGAGTGGTATGAAGGCCCAGATCTGACGGGTGTATATAGCTGAATAAACGGCTGACCTCTGTAACAACCATGCGGTTCACCATCTGTATTCACCAGCTGTACAGATTGTTAAGCTGTACCTCTAGAACACAGTTCACCAGAAACACATCTGGGTCCAACAGCTACCATCATTAACAAACATTACTCAAACCAATACCTTTTATCTTTTATCAACACGAATGCAATTTAACTATCGTAAATAAGGTTTCTCCAGTGAGAAACCCTATCATGTTTTTCAAAAGGAAAGTGGATGTATGAAATATCATTTAGTGATGGCGATCTATATCTATAGTAATGCATTATCGAAAAAAGTTACAGTAGGCTGAACTGTTATACCAGAGATGGAGAGTCAAATTATAGTAAGACAATAAGAATTAGAAAACACATTTGTCACTGAAAGAATCGGTGTATTGGTCCCGGTTTACACGAAGAGAAGGACCTTCATATTGATTGACTGGTCTCATTAACCTGACTGACCCCGTGTATCAGCTTCCAGACAACAACAACCGAATTACCCGAGTTAACCTGGAAATCTTCTGGATTTAAGAAAATCATTGCATCTACGAAAATATTATATTGTTAACAAATAAATAAACGAAGGATTAGTGAAGCTTTATTAGACATTCTGTCGAGATATACATAGGCCACGCGCAACAGTTTGAGATTATGACCCATTAGAAACACGTCTCTAAGAGTTGATTCACATCCAACATCCATCGTCTGATGAATCTTGAAATGGACATTTTAAAAAGATTCTCAAACGGGGAAGTATTAAGCTTCACTTGAGCAGAGGTGATTCTAAAGCATTAGGCTATCCTTATCGTTCTTTATGGTGTGACATTTATGAAGGATTCGTGCCATTGTATCTATTACAATCAAACATTGATTATTTTCAATGGTTAGATATAAAAAGGCCCCATCGATCCCTCTTCTTATTTCTGGCATACATGTAACCACGGGTTTGATCCAATGAAGCCATTTCATACTCACTCTTACGTCATCATTTGCCAATGATTGTTTTTAGTTGGTTTGTGTTACATCTAAAGAGTTTTACTGCACTTGCCGGTGCTTTTTCCCCGAACTATTCACCATTTAATTAACGCTAGCAGATGGTTGATGCTCGGATTTTCTTTATAACATCATCGAAAGCGATGTGCTTGTATTCCAAGCCAATCTCCGCCATAGCCAGCCACTAACCATGTGTTTTGTTACAAGATATTCCACGAGGGCTTCGCTCCAAGTTACTGTCTACACATACCCGTCACACAATTCTTTATTCTTCGCAATGTTCCACAACACTTTTGTTCGTCTATGGTTTTATCCCAAGTTGCAAAGAGTTTTACTCGGATACACCTGTATAACGTCTTCAATATCCCAGAGTTTTACTCCGTGCTACTCTCCTAAAAATCTTTAGTATCCCAGAGCTTTGTTACGATTCAATCTCCATAAAATCTTCAATATCAAGAGTTTTGTTCTGATACAATTTCCATAAAATCTTTAATATCCCCGAGTTTTTTTCCAATACAATCTCCATAAAATCTTCAATATCGCAGACCCTCCCCCCACCGATACAATCTCCATAAAGCCTTCAATATCCCAAAGTTTTTTCCGATACAATCTCCATAAAGCCTTCAATATCCCAGAGTTTTTCCGATACAATCTCCATAAAATCTTCAATATCCCAGACCCTCCCCCCGATACAATCTCCATAAAGCCTTCAATATCCCAAAGTTTTTTCCGATACAGTCTCCATAAAGCCTTCAATATCCCAGAGCTTTTCCGATACAATCTCCATAAAATCTTCAATATCCCAGACCCTCCCGCCCCCCAATACAATCTCCATAAAGCCTTCAATATCCCAAAGTTTTTTCCGATACAACCTCCATAAAATCTTCCGTATCCTAGATTTTTTTCCGATACAATCTCCATAAAATATTCCGTATCCCAGAGTTTTTGTCCGAAACAATCTCCATGAAGTCTTCGGTATCCCAGAGTTTCTTCCGACACAATGTCCGTAGAATCTTCAGAGATTTTCCGATATAATACCCATAAAAATCTTCAGTATCCCAGAGGGTTTTTTTCCGATACAATCTCCATAAAATCTTCAGAATCCAAGAGTTTTTTTCCGATATAAACTCCATAAAAGCTTCAGTATCCCAGAGTTTTTTCCGATACAATCTCCATAAAATCTTCAATATCCCATAGGTTTTTCCGATGCAATCGCCATAAAATCTTCATTATTGACGAGTTTTGTTCCGATACAATCTCCATAAACTCTTCAATATCCCAGATTTTTGTTCCGATACAATCTCCATAAACTCTTCAATATCCCAGATTTTTTTCTGATACAATCTCCATAAATGCTTCAGTGTCCCAGAGTTTTTTCCGATACAATCTCCATAAAATCTTCAGTATCCAAGAGTTTTGTTCCAATACAATCTCCATAAAATCTTCAATATCTCAGACCCTCCCCCCCCCCGATACAATCTCCATAAAGTCTTAAATATCCCAAGGTTTTTTCCGATACAATCTCCATAAAATCTTCCGTATCCCAGATTTTTTTTCCGATACAATGTCCATAAAATCTTCCGTATCCCAGAGTTTTTGTCTGAAACAATCTCCATGAAGTCTTCGGTATCCCAGAGTTTTTTCCGATACAATCTCCATAAAATTTTCAATATCCCCGAGTTTCTTACGACACAATGTCTGTAGAATCTTCAGAGATTTTCCAATATAATCCCCATAAAATCTTCAGTATCCCAGAGTTTTTTCCGATAAAATCTCCATAAAATGTCCAGTATCCCAGAGTTTTTTTCGATACAATGTCCGTAGAATCTTCAGAGTTTTTCCGATATAATCCCCATAAAACTCTTCAGTATGCCAGAGGTTTTTCCGATGCAATCGCCATAAAATCTTCATTGTTGACGAGTTTTGTTCCGATACAATCTCCATAAACTCATCAATATCCAAGAACTTTGTTCCGATACAATCTCCATAAAATATTCAGTATCCCATTTTATTCCACATAATCTCCACAAAATCTTCAGTATCCAAGAGTTTTATTCCAATACAATCTCCACAAAATCTTCAATATCCCAGAGTTTTGTTCCGATACAATTCCCATACATTCTTCAATCCCAGAGGTTTTGTTCCGATACAATCTCCATAAACTCTTTAATATCCCAGATTTTTTTCTGATACGATCTCCATAAAATCATCAGTATCCAAGAGTTTTATTCTAATACAATCTCCAAAAAATCTTTAGTATCCCAGAGTTTTGTTGCGGTAAAATCTCCATAAAATCTTCACTATCCAAGAACTTTGTTCCGATACAATCTCCATAAAATCTTCAGTATCCCATTTTTTTTTCGACATAATCTCCACAAAATCTTTAGTATCCCAGAGTTTTTTCCGATACAATCAACATAAATCTTCAGTATCCAAGAGTTTTATTCCAATACAATCTCCACGAAATCTTCAATATCCCTGAGTTTTGTTCCCATACAATTCCCATACATTCTTCAATCCCAGAGTTTTTGTTCCGATACAATCTCCATAAAATTTTCAGTATGAAGAGCTTTATTCCATACACTATCCATAACATCCATAGAGGCTACTTGTCTATGCACACTACAGTGGACGATATGTTCAAAGCTAAGTACGTACAACAAATGTGTTTGTTACCTTTTGAGGTTTAACGCCGTATCCCAGAGTTTTGTTCCGATAACATCTCCATAAAATCTTCAATATCCCAGAGTTTTTTCCGATGCAATCGCCATAAAATCTTCATTATCCCAGATTTGTTTCCGACACAATCTCTGTAGAATCGTCAGAGTTTGTCCGATATAATCTCCATAAAATCTTCAATATCCCAGAGTTTTTTTCCGATACAATCTACATAAAATCTTCAGTATATCCCAGAGTTTTTTTCCGATATAATCTCCATAAAATCTTCAGTATCCCAGAGTTTTTTTCCGATACAATCTCCATAAAATCTTCAGTATCCCAGAGTTTTTCATATATATGACGGTGTGCCAGCATTAGAAGTGAAAACCCACCCTCGATAACACTGACAACAAACAGATACAACCCAATCACAGGACGCAATACAACGACATCACGAAAAGATCGGCTTCATATTACCCCTTTGCACATAGAGCCACAGGGAAACAAGAAACTCCTTCCCAATTGATTTAGTGATTGATTGATTGATGTTTAAAGACGTTCTTAAGGGTATTTCACTTATATGACGGTGGTTTATTTTCCAACAATAATTGACACTAGCGCAACCAAGAGGTGAAGCGTTTTTATAATGTTGGAAAGTTAATCTTCCTCCAGTACAAAGTAAAGACAGCATTGCTACTCAAATATTTTACTGTTACTGAACTTATCTTAACGGAGAGCTAGTTTTTTCCCACAGATTTAGAAACAACGGCTATACTATTACAGTAAATGAGAGCTTGTGCAAATATGATTTTTTGATGCCAGTATTTAACTGTTTTGAAAGTTTGAAAGTTTACAGTCTTACTTACTGTGATATGATAAGACCAACGGCCGTCTAAAAAAATAGTATAAAGTATCGCCCTCCTTAGTGGTGCCACGGAATAGTAAATACCCCCCGCCACAGGCCATAGATTATATGGTGTCCATTCTGACACTCACCATCAGTTCATAAATCAAGCATTTAAAAAAAATCTTTTAAAAATTAAAGTTCTCTATAGTATGCCCGCTATTCTTCATTCACAGCTTATTAAGGTAATGGAACTCGCCCTCGTGAATTGTTTAATAGTGTTAGGTCGATATCAGTACAGTATCAGTAATTTGGTTTATCATTTCATAGTAGTTGAATATCCCACTATATTCCCTAATGTTTAGCATTAGGTTGATCTATGTGACATTACAAATCAATGCCCAACGAAGCACCGGTCATCGGACTACTGCGTTCATCAACGTTCATCCACAGAGTCACCGGAATCAGACTAACATATCAAAGCAATTGCTAATCACAGGAAGACGGATTCAAAGCTGAAGATTTCAAGCCACAAATTTTGTCATTTCGAAACTTATCTAGTCCATAGTTAATTTACAAACACATTTGCTACCAAACATTTCTTTGGTTTTCTATCATCAAACAGTATTGGATAATTTACTAAGTCAGTGTCATTCTGAACGGGTGTAAATAGAGTACCCTGCCCCCTGTCCAATGATGTGCAGGTATGTATAGAGTGCGATCAGACCATCTTGAAAAAGCATTGGTTTCTTTTAGTGTGCATTTCGTTTCATTTGGGTTTACGCCGTGCTTAAGGTTATTTCACTCATACATGTATGACCGCCCGCAGGCCAAATGGGTGACGGAAATCACTCTCGACGTCACTGGCAACAAACATTGTCAATACAGGAATAGATAGGCCTACAGTAACATCATCAATATATCCGCTTCCAGTTGACCCATTTCTCTGCGACCACCAGGACAATAGGAAACCCCATCCAAACCGCCCACTATTTAGTGTGTTTATGGGCATAATAATTGAAATAGGCTTGAGCATTACACAAAAAACGAGTAATCGGCGAGTCAGTGTTGGCACTCTGCATGGAGCTCATGTATTAATATCTGTTTGTGTTCAGCTGGTGAAGCTTAAAATGGAAGATGTGTTACATGCAATACTTATGTTGCTAGGATTGATGTGCATCGTTTGTGAGTAATGACGCGTGAATACTGGATATTTTATAGAACAATGTCCCGGTTTGATTTACAGTCGATCCATCTTCCCGGTCTGACTGTTTCTTTATAGACCAGGCGAGCGAGCCATAGATCGTTTGATCAAAAACATCCATCAGTGTCCAGCCAGAGGTTCACGTGACTGAAACTAGCGTCTTCCGCATACTTCTTCTGGGAATAGTTACCCGCTGTGGACAATAAACACACAGCTGAAGGTTGCAGGTCAACGTTTCTCCCAGGGGGTGTTTATTGCTATTCCAGCGCCTATCTCTCCGAAAGCCAATTTCACAAACGGAACCAAGCTGGTTCTTCAATTCTACAGAGTGAAAAGTTTCCTATCGATCTCGTAAAAGGCGTTAATGTATCTTCAGTTCGAGGTAAAAAGTACACTGAGCCTAATACTATACGAATGGCCTTCAGTCCTTCCGGAGATCGTCAGTTAAATGTTTATAGTACTCAATAGTGTATCAACTACCTCAGTGGTTTTACGAAGGGTCCTGACTTCCTGAAGGCATCCAACCACAGTTAAGTTTAACAGTTACTAGTAAAGGTATGCTGAATTGTTTAAAAAGGTGGCGGACTTTCGTTTTTATTAACATTATGAATACTATTATCATTTGTTTATATCTGCTTGTTTTAAATTAAAGGAAAATATATTACCAGAATAATAGCGACATGAAAAATAAAGTGTATTTTGGAGTTTAGAAAGAGCTAAAAAAAAAAATCGTCTTGCCAAAAACCTTGATTGAAATGTTTAGAAAAACGTATTGCGTTGGACAATAATCTCTTCAACCTGCCATAAAGTAGATTTTTCTAGGAATATTGTATTCTTCGCCATCCTGGTGTCTATGCTTTACGAAGGGAACACAGTTCTAGCATTCAGGTAGTACTGTATTGAGAAGCCCTTTAAAAGCTACAGAGCGGCTGCATCTAAAGATACATCGCTACGGTCTTATCGCGCTACGGACATGTACGTTTACTATTAGCCTTTAAATATAAGTTGAGGAGATTGTGCTTAAAGTGTTCTTGTTTCAGTCCTGAACTAACCAAGGGACAATACTCTGTTTTGCATGTAGACAGGTTGCCTCGTAAGGTAATCTCGTTTCCCTTTCATCGGGACATGTCTAATGATGTGATGTCAGATACAGGTTATTTACTCAGCTTCTCGTTTCTTAAATATCTCTGACGCTTGGTGTGTGTGGAAGATTCCCATATTGAGCTGATCTTATTTATAAGAGAGGCGCAATATATACGCCTGACTTTCTAGTGATTTCCAGTGGCCACCCTTAGCTTTGGCATTGCTGAATGATAAGGCCAATATGCTTGGTGTAGTGACTTAGTCTTATGCCAATAAACGGTTTATCTGAAGGATACACTGACCGGCTGCTTTCCTTTCCACGTACAGAGAAGGCACTTATTTTTTGTGTCCTTCTCGATCGGAAACATGGTTTTCCCATAACACTCAGCAGGGTTCTATAGTAAGCAAACGCTCAGAGCAATATAAGACGATAGAAGTTAATTTCGTCAAATGTAATATAGTTTTTAGCCAATTACCTTCTGGGAGAAGTCAGACAAAAGTCAATCTAATTTTCTCAAATGAGTATTGCCTATATCAATAAAGTCGTTCAAGCACTTCAAGTTACCCTTGAGGATATCTACCGGAGAACTGAAAGATCTATGTTGACCGGGAAACAAGACCCATTGCAACAGCTTCCAATATTTATTGATTTCTGTGGGCTTACATTGCCACTAACGCCCTCAAATATTTACATAGATCAGGTAAACAATAACTCGCTTTATGTATTTTATGTCCACAATGAAGATGTGTTTGTGCAATAATGAAATAGACCTTGGCGATAAATTGATTACCGTTAAGAGTATGTTTATGCTGGTGAATGTACACGTGTGGTAGTTGAATGAAACGATGACACAGCAAAACCCTAGTAATAGTGAAGCGTAGCACTAAACTATGTTAAAAACATGGAGGGGCTAAGTTTATGGTTGACCTTCACAAGCGCCTTTTCTTTAGGATATGTCGTACCATGGCTAGTTTGGTACGACTGGTACGTAATTTTAAAAATTGTTTGTTATGACAGTCGTACATCATTGTAAAACGATTGGCTTCCTGACCTGTAAGCACAGTAAAACTCAATCTAATTAATTTTAGATCTCAAAAACGCTCCCCGTGTTTTGTTTGTCGCTATATTGCGATCTAACGCAATCTACAATGTCCATTAGTTTCTTAAATTGACCAATCACAGAGCTGCTTCTCAATTTTGGTTCGTAAAAACCGAAGATTTCCGCCGATGAATTGAAGTTCCCCGACTGCGTATTTTTACATGACCAACGGATACATGCACGCAGAATCAACAAACACCATTCAAATAATAAACTTTGAGTGGGATTGCATCTTCCCCGTTTACATGCGACTTACAACATCAACACAGAAGATATCTCAATATAACGACAAACAAAACACGGGGAGGGTTTTTGAGATATGATTTTAATTAGATTGCAGTAAAACTATACACCCTGTTCTGGAATCAGCAAGTGCAATTAACCTTTAATGTAAGCTTATAGACTGTCACTTGATATAAAGAGCACCATCACATTGTACGATGTGTCATGTGGCGGAGTTCCAATGCTTATAAATGTGTACGTGTAAACGTCTGTCAGATTAAAATGGACAGAAAATTATTAAAGTGTAATTCAATGTGTTAAGAACTTAAGTTTTGTTCATTTCGTCATATCGTCAACTATCTCAGTATACAGCAAAGTTTGGCAAATACACTTTTTCTGAATGACGAGCATCTATCAAAACATGCAGAGAATTATGACGTCACCAGGTTCCACTGAAGGACGAATGACGTCATAGTTATCGTCACTCACTCAGCATGTTCTATGGCACACCGAAAAATGAATTATGACAATTTGAAATGTTACGTATTGTGACATAAATTACAAGACGGCATATACTTTAACAGTTTACAATTTTTTCTAAATACATTTAATATATTGATTTTGAACATTATTTACTCTCCACCCTTTATAAATAATATACACCCGAAATAACTGTTTCGGGCGACGATTGATGGATTTTACGATTTTATTACTTAGGGGTGAATGGTTTGCTCTTATTTCTAGATAGACCACCAATAAAAGATTTTATAGTGTTAGAAAATAATGTTATGAAAACAGGAAACTCGTTATAACAATAATGAAGCGTTACAGGTGGCCATTTGACGTCACAGCGATCTTGTCTTGGTAACGTCACAATCTATAAAGGAGTGTAAAGCCCACCGCACACGGGAGGAACTGGCTGAGCTGTCGGAAACGAGAGGCTGTGAGCTCAGCCAAATTCTAACTACTTTTTCCGCCGCAAACGAGAGAATTATCGCCGGAGCCAACTTGCCTCCAGTCCGCTATTCACGTAACATCTATCAGTATCATGTCGTATCAGACGCCGAGTTGATTCCACGTGACAAAGCAATGCGTTCGTATTGGTCAGTTACTTTTTCTAGCTCAGGCGGTAGCCTACGGTTAGCGCAAACGATGAGTTCTTGGCCTCTCGTGGCAGAAAATATCAAACACAACACGGCCTCTCGAGACAGAAACTTAACGTCATTAAAAGCACCATTTTAACATTTATGACGATATAAACTCCAATTATGGTCAACGACTCATGGCTGTAACTATTACACGTAGACATCTATCATTCCGACCATTCTTGTTCTAAAGAAAAGCACAGATTTCTGTTTTCAATAACAGTCAGTATCTATCTGTAGTTCAGTCGATACAACAATAAGTAGGGCTCGGGTTCGATCCCTCGGTAAGAGAAACATACACTTTTCGTTTTCAAATTTGATTAAATATATAGATTTGCGACAAAAAATAAATATCTGAAGCTATAGGCCTAACGATAACACTCGACACCACGCCCAGTTCTGGGATCCGTTTTTCAAAGCGTTCTCAACGTTAGCTACACGCAGTAATCATGACCGTGCATTGTCTCCTTGAAACTAACACTTAATTCCATTTTGATCCAGAAAGATGTCTGCAATAATACTGATTTAATAATTACCCAAATCGATTTAAACGATGATAGCTGTCGTGGAGCTATTTACATATTCCCTCATTTAATTAAGGTTAACAAAGACAAACAATCAACCATTGAAGGTTCACAATTATTTATAATTTATTGTTATCAGCTGCTTAGTCGTTAGTAATTTGATTTGTGGGTTTGATTTAGCCCTAAATGACGTCTTACCTTCCCCATTTTCTTGTGGTCATTGTATATGTCAGGTATCAACGTCATAACGGGATGCCTTAAATTT
>JAQQZZ010009761.1:0-11623 GCA_030265115.1 Mopalia vespertina | reverse complement strand
TAAAACTATATCAGCCGCTAGTATCAGCCATTCAAACTATAAGGCAATTTACAAAGAATTCAGCTTCTCTGTAGTGCTTCACATTCAGCACGCTCATTTACATAGATATGCAATCAGGCTGGGAGACTGGCTTTGCCAGTTTTAATATCCAGCATACCTGTTGATATTATCTGGCTATAAGGCCGCTTTTCTCTACCTGAGGTGGATGAGAAAGTTAACAGGTTGTGGTTGATCTCATCCGGCCTTGGCTCGGCTAAGACTTGATATAGATCTCCAGCGAGGCCGAGTAGATCACGATATGAAACTGTGCCTTTAAATGTGAGGAGAGGGGGAGGGAGGAGTGGGGTACTGGGACAGTGTAGGAAGAGAGGTCTGTGACGAGGGACTGCACTCGTGTCTGGGGCCGGGTCGTATTTTCCCAGCTGGCACCACATCGTGGATCAATACATAAGTTTACACGGGACGTCTGCATCTAAGCATAGGCCTACCTGGCTAATACTACAGGCTGTATGCTATAATGTGACCCTGGATCATTCTGCAACTCTGATAATCTTCCAACTCGATCAGACAACTTTATATTGAATTCTTGAATGGAGGCAGGGCGAAATAATTAAAATTCCATTGCTGAAAGTGGCATTTTATTTCAAACCACTGCAGGATATTACAATATAATAAATAAAGTGCATTGTTATTGTGTCTGAGCATTTTGTCACTTAGTTGAAATAATTGGATGGATGGCCAGTAGAACCCCATTAGTCTCACTCCTCTAGCCGATGTCCCCCGCAGTCAGTATCACTTCACACCTTATACCTTATTGAAATTACAAGATGTGCTAAAATATCTCCATTTTATTTTCACTTTTTGATAGTTCGCTACAGCTTTTTAGCATCTTCTACACGCATTTAAAGTGGAGTCATTAAAAAAAAGAAGAGTTTTGGCAGTCAAAAACATATACGATGATGATAATATATGTAGCCCACGCTTTCAAAAAACAAATAGTACAAAGAGAATATGTTCATAGATAATATACTGGTGCAGTCATTATGTGATATTTGTATAACAAAATAATTTGCCCTGTATTTAACCAGAACACAGACATGTTCACATCTTAGCATGTAACGTGTATCTCACTTGTCTCTGAGCTTAGAATTGTCCAGCCTTTTAGTTTAACTTTTCGCAGACAAAGCCTTCAAAGAACAGGTCAATGTTCATTTGAAATATTCAGCGATGTGCGTCTTCTCGAAAGCATAGACTTTTTTTAACGAAATTACCCGGTTTGAATCTGACAGTACACAGTGGCTGGTAGGTTACATATATAGGCTGTATATTTTCGTATCGCGTATAAATAAATTCTATGTTTTCTATGAAGCCCTGGTTAATAAAGACGTTTTATTTCTAAGTTCCCATTCAAAGTCTCCCAGCGCTATTTATGTGGGTTTATCCCAGCTTTTGAGGCGTTAAAGAGCAAATACTGGATTCTTTTCGGCTCGAGGTCATTCAGGATGGAGAGGGTTACAGAACGAACAGAACTCTGTGGCCTTTACTCCCCTGAACAGTGTCAATAAAACATACCTCTCTGTCGTCTACCTGGGCTTCCTTCAGAAACCTTCACGGGATAGAGGATTTCTATTTTCTATTCACTCCCAGCGACCAACCTGCAACAAGTTACTCATTGTGTCCACTGCGCCGAATATATACAGAAATGTATACTCTATCATTTGTGAACAATTCCATATAAGCCCACAGTTTTCAATAACTATTTCAAAAAAAATATTGAGCTAGAAAGAGATCGCTTACTAACGAAAGGGAATTTGAACCAATCATACGACAACACTGAATAGATCAAACTGCAATATTTAATCGAACCAAATACAATACTAAATGGAACCATCTACCCTGTTGTCCTGACTGGTCACTATATTAGCTCGCCTCCTATTTAAATACAATATGCTCAATTAAAAAAATGCGTAAGTGTTCCAAGTACGTGTGTTCTATAGAAGGCATATCGGGGTATCTTATATATATTGAATAATTGAAGAGAGAAAAATTCGCTTGCCTCGACTTGGATTGGAATCGGAACCTTTGGGTTATATATCTTATATATATATTTTGAATAAATGAAGAGAGAATATATAAGTGTTTGTTATATAGCTTCAGGCCTTTTAGATTTTTTTTTATAGAGCCTGTAATAAAACATACTACAAATAATTCAGTCAATTTTCCGTAACTTTATCCGGTGTTATGAATCGTTTTCGTTTAATAGTTGAATATGTAATTAATGTAATGTATACTTTGTTATGTATATATTAGAGAGCAGACTCATTAGTTTAATGTATGATAATGAATCAAAACTTAATAGTTGAGCTAATGCTTCCCTGTCTTTGTTCGGAAATTCATTTATGTGTGGCATTTTAATATCAATAGATTTCTTTTTATTACATTCACGTCAGCACGCTCCTTACTCCTATTATAACCGGAGATACTGAATAATTAGAATTAAATCAACTAGAATACTACTGTAAGTAATATTAAATCATCAGTGTTCATTGGAAAAAAGTATGTTTTTGTCCATTGTTTCGTTTAACGAGACTCCTATCTGTCGAACTCAGTAGATAATATTTATTAGGGATAATATATACTTTGGCCCCTTTCAGAAAATTTCACAAAGACTCGACACCTATTTTTGTCCCAGAAGAATGCTAGGGGTGGCTGGGTGGTGGCGGGAGCTTCATGTTGCCCTGGTGCTATCAGTTAACTGTATTTACTTAGACATTCCACGAGGGTAGCATCACACTGTGCTTTTGGAAACCTCGTCTTAGTGCATTATGTAGATTATGCTTCTATCTTGTCATTGTTTCTTACCAGTGACGTCTGTGGTGAGTTCCATCACCTATTGAGCTGCGGGTGGTTGAAGGGAGCTTCTTGTTGCCCTGGTGCTCTCCGAGCTAAAGGGGGAACAGGAAGCCGATCTGTTTGTGTGTTTGTATTGTGCCCTATTATTGTCCTGTATTTGTCCCGTCTTGTCTGTGTTTGTTGCCAGTGGTGTCATGGGTGGTTTCCTTCACCCATTGGGCTGGCACGTCGTCATATAAATGAAATACCATTGAGTACGACGTAAAACCCCAAACAAACAAACACACAAACCTATTAAACTGACACGCTGCTTTACGCCTGAAACCGCCTTGAATATGGTATCAAATCCCAATGGCAAAAACATCAGATTTGGGGGGAATTGTGCAAAGAGCCCGAGCTATTATATGAATACTGTCCGGGTTTATCACTATTCTTTTACTGATGTTATTTTTCCCTTTTTTTTTTCTCAGTTCGACAGATTTTTAAGTTCTAAAGGAGTCCATCCTAACCATGGAGGGAAGTCATTCTGTCTATGTATGGACGGCCCGGCCCATCTACGCCAGTGCCTGCACGCAGAGTCCTCCAACAAGAACATACAGCTATCCCAGTATTTCTACAAATTTTTCGATATACGGAAAGAATTCAAGAAATTCTACAAAGGAAATCATATCGAGAGTATCAAAGACATTTTAGAATGTATCCTTTCTTTTAAAAGAAGTCATTTCTTCATGATGTCGTTATATTTTTATTTCAGGTAAAATCTGTGTTCAGTGTTCGGTGAATAACACTTGATTACAGGTGTTTCCCCTGGGCATTAATTACTGTCTATATATATATGATCCAATTAGGGCCAATGTTTTATAGGAACAGTTTTAGATGTCACGTAGAATGAGGATAGTCATGCATCCAACTTAATGTTCATAACTTGTGTTAAATTATTTGTGCTGTGATTGTATTCCTGGCCCGCCCCGCTTCACTAGCCACGCCCATGTTTCACGCTCCGTCGAATACGGCATGTCTCGCTTCGCTGACACCTCATTAACATACAGGCTTGCTGATCAATAGATATACAGCTACTTCTCCGTATGCACATTTTGTTCAGGAAAAACTTAGCCATGTGTTGCTTCGTTTGATTTATATACCGTTCAATACAAGGCTGGGATTATTTTACTCGTCTGAGGGCGTGTTTTTGTTAGTATTGAAACATCTGTGACAATCCTGTAGGCTTGATTATATAGCGTATTGATTTGCCTATAGAACTTTGCGTGCATAAGGGGAGAAATAACCTAGAGGTTATAGCCATAGTATGATAGTACATTACAGTTTTTCAATTTTAATAAGTCCCTTTTATAATAGCTAGCTACATGGACAACATTAAAGCTGACCACAACTAAATAACCTCTGTTATAATTAAAACAAATAACAATCCAGTCTATAATAATCTGTAGTCGTCTCAATAGGATAAAAGAATTTTTTTGTAAACCTGTTCAATGTATTTTGGAAAAGACTAAATAGACTTACAAAAAATTGAAGAAAAAAACCCCTACCTGTTGATACTTTCACTGTTTGATAACGGAAACAAAGCAAAGCTTAGCGTGTCTTGTGACACATATGTTCACACTATAATTATATTGACAAAGGATTCACAAATAGTTCACTACAAATAGATCGTAAATTTGATTTTTTTTTTGGACTCATTACACTACACATGACTAAGCGGTGTATATATATTGTCTATGTTTCTGGTTTGTTGAGCACAGCCTATTGGTAAGCTCTCAGTTTATCCGTCACCCACCTATTTCGTTTCATTTCCCCCAATGTCGTCGCGGAGGGTCAGGAGGGAGCTTCGTGTTGCCCTGGTTCTCTCGGGACAAAAGGGCAACATGCAGCCGTTCTGTTTGTGATGTCTTTGTTTTGCGACTTGTCTCTGTCTTGTCTCTTTTTTGTTGCCAGAGGCGTCTAGGGTGGTTCCTATTGTGCTAATGAGCTTGATGGATTGACGTTAACAGAGGCCTTTGACTACCTGACTGTTGGTCAGACCGTGCAGCGTCACTCCTTTGGGCTACCTAGTCAATTGAAAATCGAAAATGGTTTTGGGACTTTTTCTGCCTCCTGTCCATTTGATTACAACCGTCGCGGTCTTACTTGCAGAACATTACGTATCGACCACTTCGCCATAAATCAGAACCAGTGCGGTCGCCAAACACACTGGGCCAATATAATGATGCCATACAATAACATATCAATGCAATTCTTTTTTTAAGTTTCTAACAAATTTATTTATTCTTGAATCAAAAATTATTCCATTCCTTTTACAAAATTACACATTTAAACATGTGTAAATTGCTTACTTTTCCCGTAACTGTGATGAAAAGTATAGGGCTTCGCCACGTGCCTTCCTTGGACGATTTTGGTTGCGCGAAAAGTTGCAGTCCGAGTTGATAAACTAGATAGTACTTGATGGTTACAAAATGCCCCCGGTCTTGCCACTGGGTTTCAGCCTGGGCTTTGTCGACGTTATGTAACCGTGTCAATGTTGTTATTTAAGACTGACCAGACAATTATTGGTCCGATACAATAATGACTTATCACATCTCATATCTCAACCCTATTGTCGTGTCGACTCACTAAGTTTCTCTTTATGTCCACTTTCATTAAACCCAAGGCGAATGTTTGATAAAGCTTTAGTGTGCTTACTTTATACGACACTGCATGTTCTGAATATTCACACTTAATCCTTTTCCATGTTAAAAATAAAATACAAAAATATATTCAGGACTATAATGTAAAATCCCAAGCTACCATGTTCGTGTGTATTGGGAGAAAACACGAAACGATTATCCAAGGATGAACTTTTATATGCTTACTGCCGGTAGAACTGATCAACAAACCATGACAACTGCACGTGTTACCGTGAAAAATATAGGCCCATCACGTGTTGCCATTTTAATTTATGATGCCGTCACCTGTTACCACGCATCAAAGCTCAGTGAAATACTGTGCATAAATAAGTTCTAAAAATAATTCGCATGTCAAAAATCGTTTGATTTGAACTCGTTATTGGGTTATTCTATGGTAATTATTTTTGCCTATGATATATTGTACACAGATTAAGCCTTTCGCTGTACACAATTTACAGCACTTTGATGGTCGAATCTTGTTCTTGTCTGCGAGGTGAATGGTGATTTCCACCACTTTTAAGCGATAAAAGCGATATCGGCGTAAAAGCCGATACGACCAAAACAGAAAGCCTCCGCAACCTAAGAGAACTGTAGCTTATTTACATCGTAATTAATAGAGACAGAGATAACCCTCCGTCATATAAGTGAAATGTTATTGTGTTAATATCACATTCAAACAAAGAAACATATATACATAACCATATGGTTGTCTTAAGTGTTGGGTTGGATTTATAGAATATTTGTTAATTGCACTAATTTAAACTTTGCATAATTAAATAGAAAACCAGGCCCTACATGTAATCTAGTTGTTTAGTGGAGTCTGGCTGAAAACTGGATTCACAAGTTGCCAGTCTGCATAGCAAAGCACCTGCATCAAATATGAAACGCAAGAGTAGATGTTCCACATTATATGCCTTGGTGCTATACACACAC
Organism: Mopalia vespertina; assembly: GCA_030265115.1. NCBI lineage: Eukaryota > Metazoa > Mollusca > Polyplacophora > Chitonida > Mopaliidae > Mopalia > Mopalia vespertina. Next base: position 5,156 of record JAQQZZ010009761.1, on the reverse strand, counting down.
ACTTTAAGCTGGCGGTTTCTTAAACAAGTTAGTCGTAATAAGTTTGTGACTCAGTCGGTCCAATTTGTTTTTACGAATATCGACTATTTTAAGGTGTTGATAAATGAATCACTAATGCCGATTAATTAGGTCAAACATGTCAGTAGATGTGAATACGTATCTTATAAACTACACAGTAACATCTCAGTTTATTCGGATTTTGTTTTAAATTGATCGTTTCCGGACTCCGACAGCAAGCATAAATCTGACAAGGTCTATTGTTTGAGATAACGCTTTTAAACAGCTTAAGAAGTTCAAAATATTTTTAAAGAATCCTTACAAAAAACAATGACTCGCTGTTAAATTAGATTGGTTCCGCCCAGCAAACCGGTAGCGGGGTATTATTAGATATTTATAGCCGCGGTATGCACTGTGGTCGGTCACGCTTTGGTACACTGTCTACCAACTAGCGCCCTGTTGATATGGCAGTATATCAAAATGTATGTATTCATTATAAACCCTTGAACTGTGAACATAGCCAAAGGGTTTGAAGTGACAAACTGTTGACGTGTGTTTATATGTGTATGGGTTCTGGTTACCTATATAATGTAGCTCCTGCCATTTAATCACTCGATCGTGATAGTATGGATACGATCATTGCTTACGCCCCTTGTAATACGGAGGAAATAACTGTCTTATAACACAAACGATTAACATATTGTCTTGTCTAACTGCATCAAGTATGACGGAAGTGTGACGTTGAATATAGTTACTGTAATATGATAACAAATATCTAAATAAAGAATCGTCATAAAAGATGATTCTCCTAAAGAATCATCATTTTGATGTGTTTTATTCGAGGTGCAGATTGCCATTTGCTGGTCTTTTGCCATTTGCTGGACGATTTGTTGCCATTTAGGCCTACGGTGTTTTGCAGAGCTGTGCGTCGCTATTTGCGGATGTTTTTATGAGGTGTTAGTCGCCATTTGACTCCTGTAAGCCTATGTCGGTGTTTCGCTGGGGGAGACTCCTGTTGGCTTGGGTAGTTTTTTGGTGAGAAAGGCTTAGTGGTCCTTTTGCACAAGAGACCACAAGAGTACTTGGTGCCATTCTGAGTTACCTTTCATGCACAGGCAGTCAGCCAACGTGTTATATGTGAAGTCATGTGATGTTTTACCTAGAATAAATGATAATAAGGCCAATGGTGCACATTAATGGGTATTCTGCAGTGTTCATTCAAAACTATGCTATGCGTCACGTGATTGTCATGTAACCTGGAACAATTTACTTCAGTATTGATTAAGAGCGAACCCCCCTCCAAACCTGGCACAGGTGTTCACTGAATGTGGAATTTGGTGAAGTATTCAATTTCAGACCCTTTGATTGAAAGACCAGGTTATCAGTGAAATAGTCTTGTTTGGAATGTCATTTTGTTTTGCCTTTGACTTATTAACGGCATTTAAAACTAAAATAGCTGTGGTCGGAGGGCGCTTTCAGTAGCTCTGGTTCTCTCAGAGCTAAGGGGTAACACGTAGCACACTGTTTGTGGTATCTTTGTATTGCCGTGCGATCGTCCTTTCTTGTCATCTGAAGTACGTGGTAGAATCCCAGTCTAGAAAACCAAATATTTGAAGAAAAAAACTAATATATTTGTACAGTGGTTATTTCTCGTCTCTGTATGAAGATTTCTGTACAATATTGTAATTCTGTATTGGCATGATTCGTGCTGTATTTTTGTATGCGTTTATCTAAAAAAAATTGTGCCATTATTGATAACCTTGACCAGTAGTTCACAGATTTAGGATTAGAAGCCGATCAATCTGTAGAATATGGAATCAGACAATGTCAAGAAATGGCCAAAATCATCCAAAGACTCATAAATGACGGTATGTATTTTTTTGAACCCATTTTATTAGCAATAGATCCTACAAATGGCCCATTGGTGAATATATGACAACTCTTTTTTCGGGCCAGGATAAACTTTTGATACATTTTTAGTCAAGTCATTATCATTACAGAGTTCAGGTATTTAATGTTATATTGCAAAAGTAAATTCCCTCTATTTTTATCACATTACGAATTGTCTTTATACCTATATACGTCTGCCAATGCTTATTTTAGAATTTGCGTTGACCGATTGACCGTTCTTTAACAGTCAGAGCTGAACGAAACGGTTAAATTGTTGAGTGGTGAGAATAAAGGCCTACTTTAGTTAAACTTCAAGGGGAACTTTTACCAGGAAGGAGCACATCTCTGTGGTGTTCTCGGCTTAGGTCGACCATGCCTTATGTTTACAGCAGTTCAATACAAACGCCTTCAGCCAATCCTAAATACCTCCACAAATACAAATGTTTGCGTTTGCCGGGATTTTCCTAGCTGAAGACTTGTCAAACAGGCAAACCTTACCCAGTCTATGAAATTGAGGACACCATTAACAAGTCTTAATGAAACACACTGCGGAATGTTGGGAAGGAGATTCATGTTGCCCTGGTGCTCTCGAAGTTAAGGGGAAACTTGAAGGCGATCTGTTTGTAATGTCGTTGTATTGCGTTCTGTGATTGTCTTGAGTACAGCCTTAAGTACGGTGTTAAACCCCAAGCAAACAAACAACGAAACTCCTATGACTGCTAAGTAAGTCCGTAAGCTTGATTTGTTTAGTTACTTAGACAAGATCATTAACCCGGAACAGTTGGCTTACACTCTATCAAATGAGCAATAGAGGCAGAATGACACGAATTTTCACCCATGCAAGCAACAGTTGCCAATTATATTTCGCGCCCCCTATACTCTCTCAACTTCTCTGCCTGATTTTAGTCCGTATTAAACTCCCATTTGCCCTTGGCTTCACAATGTACGAGTGCATATCTTCACTTCCGTTAATGTCTGATATTTATCAAGACTTCAGTACGTTTTTAACAACAGTTTATCATTTAAATAAAAACGACAACGCCCCAGGCTCCTGTACAGTACAGGATGACCTCTGCAGTCACCACTTATCTGTATTCAGTGCTTAATTCTTGTTTTCATTTTAGGGCATTCATTTAACCAGCCAGACCTAGTCAGTGAGCGATTGGAGCCAGGCATATGGTAAGATTTCTTGTGTGTGTGTGTGGTTTTTGTTTTGGTCGAGATACATTTATCAACAAGTGTGTTTGAACTGAGACTTATGATGTGTATAAAAGCTAACAAAAACTTAGACCCAAAAAGTGAAGTGATTTTTTCTCATTACAAGATTCACAGTTCTCAGGTTTTTCACGAACACTCATGAAATTCCAAATTCTGTTTTTGTGGGTTTTGTGAACTGGTCAGTGGTCACGTCACGACTTTTAGTACACAACAAAACGTGACGCAGAGGACAGCTATTCCAGCCGCCAGTCATTCGCCAAGAAATCGCCACCCCTATCTAACTAAATGATAACAATAACTATTGCCAATTTCAAACGTATCAGAAATTGTTTCGGGGAGGATAGGGAGGGGGGCTTCCTCCTGGTCTTTATGCTTTCAGAGCTAAGAGACACCATGGACATGAAGCCGATTTGTTTTTCATGTCTTTTTTATTATTTCCTGTCATGTCTTTGTTTGCTGCAAGTGGCTTCAAGGGTGGGTTCCTTCACCCATAGGGGTGAAATAGCCTTAAGCACGGCTTCAAATCCCACACCAAACAAACAGATTGTTTGAGGTTGAGGTCTAGCGTAATGTGCAAGTCATAGAAACGAACAAATAACTGCAATTAAAAAGGTCGATTGTAACTTGATCAAGTCATCAATAGCTGCAACTTTGTTACGGCACCATTGATAGGGTTCGGCGGGTGGTTGGAGGGAGTTTCATGTTGCCCTGGTGCTCTCGGAGCTAAAGGGGAACAGGAAACTGATTTGTTTGTGGTGTCTGTATGACGTCCTGTTTTTATCCTGCATTTTCCCCGTCTTGTCCTTGTCTGTTGCCAGTGGTGTCGAGGGTGGTTTGCTTCGCCCATTGGGCTGGCACGTCGTCATATACGTGAAATACCCTTGAGTACGACGTTAAACCCCAATCAAACAAATAAACAAACAAATCAACAAACAAATCGTATAGGGTTCGATAATTAGCAGTGTTCATCAATAATATAACAGTGTTTGGGATGTAAGATGCCTGAATTTATTATATTAATTTATTAGATAAACTCAACATGTAAACCGATTAAACTCTTCTTAGTTCCTCGCTGTTAAAATACTGGTTTGCATTAATAAAAACTAGTATTACCAGATCAGATAAGTTTTGTTATATTTTAATCCCCGAGTGAGTTTAGCTGTCCGTATGTATCTAAACCTTTATTCATGACTAGGAGTCAACAAATCAACTTATACAACTAGTTTTAATCTCATATCTAGCTTCAAGTTCACTGTATAGCAATATAGACGTCACCGCAGTAAACTCATTAATTATCATTTCAACTTGCGTTGTCTATCTCTGCCTACGCGAATAACGTCTTTTCTAAAGGTGAAGACAACGTTATATTATAACAGATTCGTGCACTTGTCATAACGGCTTTAATTTACCACCAATCAAACAAATATAACAAACACATGTTGTTATTTATAACGTTATGTATTCGGCGCACTCAATAACTTTTCACGAGGTGTCCTCTGGGTTTTCCACCGTTAATGTTTGTGCAAGGAACAGTGTGAAGCGGACAATCCGTCGTCATATAAGCTATAAATACCAATGGGTACGACGTTAAACCCAAATCAAACAATACTAAACTTTCGCTAGGAGTTTCTTCATGATTGACCAAACACACAAACAACCCATCCGTCCTTTCATTTATGTCCATTGAATATCTTTGGGAGATGAACTGGGAGATCACTTACCAATGGTACACAGTGACACACAAACATGTACCCGGTACACACACAAATAACAATAATGCGGGCATGACCTCGTGTTCCTTTCACCATATAGATTCCCTACCCAAAATTGACACTCAATTGACGATCAAAAGTGAGAATTAGGCCGGCATGTTTAAATTCCGAAGCAGACATTGTCTTCCATGTAAACCCATCATTGTACATTGTTGAACTGTAGAGCTATAGGCTTTTCTTGTACTGTAAAACGTGGGATATGTTAGATGCAGAGTTCTGTATCTCTGATCGTCTATCATATCATGTAGCCGTAGAGATACAGAGTTTTAACGCTCTTAG
>JAQQZZ010009750.1:0-11623 GCA_030265115.1 Mopalia vespertina | reverse complement strand
TAACTATGTGTCCAACTTATACAGTATCCCTATCTCCTGGGAAAATGGGGAAGGTAAGATATAATTTAAGGCTATACCTAAACAGTCGGACTCTAAACAAGTGTACATACAAAAGCCGTTGTTATCAGTAAAGAGTATACACGACATATGACAGAAACCTGGAGCTATCCCTGACATGATTGAAAGTTATTCTCACTCTGAAACAAAATGTATCAATTGTCATCATACTATAGTTATGAAATGTGACAACATTCTCAAAAATAAAGCAGCCAGCCTACATGGATCATTACCCACAGAGTAATGTCCCATATAACCACAAGATTTTACAAACAAAATAAGTTGATATCGTCACAGAAACATATATCCATAAAACGAAACAAAGCACATCAAGCAAAACCCATATGGACAGTTGATGATATCCATGTTGAATTCATCTTCTGACGTTTTCTTTACCTCTGACGTCACAATTGGGATGTCGCTACTTTACACTGTTGCAACAAATTTGAGTTTTTGTATGTGCTTGTGACCAGCAATACAACTGTTAATGATGTTCTATACGGATAATGATGTTCTATATGGATAATGGTGTTCTAATGGATAATAATGTTCTATATGGATAATGTTGTTCTATATGGATAATGATGTTCTAATGGATAATGATGCTCTATAAGGATAATGAGGTTTTATATGGATAATGATGTTCTAATGGATAATGATGTTCTATAAGGATAATGATGTTCTATATGGATAATGATGTTCTAATGGATAAAGATGTTCTATATGGATAATGATGTTTTATATGGATAATGATGTTCTAATGGATAAAGATGTTCTATATGGATAAAGATGTTCTAATGGATAATGATGTTTTATATGGATAATGATGTTCTATATGGATAATGCAACTAATTTCTCTGATAAGACAGACGCTAAGCTATAAAACGGACTTAAATTATCTACTCAGATTTACAATTCAATCAAATATGTGAAAAGAACAGAATAATGACTGTTTAAATGCATTAGCTAAATTATTATCTTATGGAATTATAGGGTTGGCCAGTGGATAAAAGGGGAGATAAATCATTTTCTAAGTAACATTATCATCTATGTCATCGACTAACAATATCACAACATGAATATTGAATTAAATTATAGTGTTTGTTAATGACATATGTGTCATTGCCAGTTAGATAAGTAACAGGTTTCTCTACCCTTTTATTCTCTGGCCAATCCCACTAACAAAGAACCTAAACTTAAAAAATCGAGAAAAACGTAGGCCTATTACAAAATTGCTAAAAAAAACCCCACGTGTTTGTTTCGCCACGCGCAATTACTGCTTTGGACGCTGGAGGTCGCTACCATTTTCCCGGTAGGTTTGGTGGATTGAAACATACGTTTACCGCGGTTGATGTTTATAACACAAAAGCAACTTTATTATTTTTTGGAGTGACAAAATATAAAGAATTTGTCCATGAACCGGGGTATATCGTGAATAAGTTTTTGGGTGGAAGAGTTTTAAGCGTCGTGTTAGCACTCTTTGACTAAAATAACTGTGCCAAACTTGACTATACACGACGGTTGGTGATATATTTTTTTCTTAAATAATTATGTTTACCTTACCGTCGTATGTCGTCAATTTTACCACATTTTGACACAGGAGAGTTTATATTTTGGCGAAAGGCGTTTACTCGAGGCTTAAGATTTGTAAGACACTCTCTTTTACACCAAACTGTGATAAAATTGACGATGTACCACGGTTTAGGACACTTTAATTCTATTCTATAAATAAACTATTCTATTTCTATAACCCATAAAAATAATAAACTAGCATTTGCCCAGCAAGCAAAAAAATGGTTGGGAAAAAAGTAAATATTCAAACTATGTATCCTTAAGAGAAAATGGTTGCGCTCAATGCCGTCGAACCTTCGAATCGGGCGTGTCCAGAAAAACAGACGATTTTTTTTATAGTGGGTGACAGCTCGAATATGGCTATAGTATTTACTTTTCATTCGGTTTTGTTAGTACGTGGTGATAATTGCATTAGAATATGATTAGATTTACACTATTCAACAGTCTTTATTCGCTTTTGTTCAATTGAATTAAATTGTGAAGATTAATGTACAGATGAGTCGTTTTGCTGGGTAACAAGATAGAAATGTCTATAATTTGGTATTCATTTTGTGCTGTGATTCGGAACATGTGGTATAACTCATAACTGAAACAAGATGTTGGTGAAACCTGGGAATAACAATATACAGGAATATGTATAGCTCGGACTCGTCCAGGCCTAACCCATGTAAAATCAGGTACTCGGTATTGTTCTCATTCGTCCTTTTCCGTAAAGATTCCGGACAACTGCTGAACTTGATAGTTGTCAATACGCATGTGCTTTACGGTGGTGTTACATAACTCGATTCTTCACGATTTTTGGTTGTTTTAAAGGTCCACCAAAACATATAATTATTTGAAATATATGGATTGTGAACATATAAGAACGAGCATTTATTTCTCCTTTATTGATATTCAGTGTCAGTTAGGCGGAAAATCAAGTAAAATGAATTCCTTAACGCCCCCAATGACTTGGTAAAAAATAAACCAAAAATATAACAAATATACTATTTGATTGACTTTCACAGTTTTTGAAGTCCAAAAAAATAATCGAAAGATTAATTTATCTGAATTGATAATGAAACTAGACAAGCATTTGACGGATTTACATTGTTGACAAGGTAGTAAATGAAAAACTGTCCTAGCAGTTTGAGACACCAAAAGTGTCCCGAATTTCTTTTCTTCTTTGAATCTGCCGCTATTTTTTTATTCGTGAATACAAGGTTTTTCTAGTCCAACATTAGATCGTTTTATTTACCAAAATGAAACTTTTTCGAGTTTTAATAATATTTTCTTCGGAATTAAAGATAGTCGTTTACATGAACTGAAGTCGATTTATTTCTGATAGCAGCTGCATACTGGTAAGATTAAAGAGTGAAATCAAGTAATTTTCGATCAAGACACTTCTTCGCTTGCAAACCGATATAGCATCTCGACAGTTCACGCGCTCCGCGAGAGTGTTCGTGATTTCATCGGCAAATTAAGATTAAAGCTTACTGTTTCATATCCCTGTATATTGTAATCCCAGACCAAACAGCAACATTAAGAAAGGTTGCACCCATAGAATTTCAATCGGGAATCAGGGAAAAGGTATACGAAAGACGTTATTAGCACCTGGTTTGCTAATCTCCTTATTCAGAAATATCGTGTAGCTAAAATGTCTGCTCCTTTCTCACAAAGACATATAAGATAAACAGACATCTACTGGTTAAGGCGAAACTTCTCTCTGTATGAGAAATTGTAACCGTCTTTGCTATTCTTGATATTTGATATTCTAGTTTTAAATTCTAAATTCTAAATTCTAGATATTTGATATTCTAGTTATAAAACATTAAAAAAAATCAAAGACGAACTTCTAAAAAATGAGGCACTGTTTACAAGATCACATGGTGTTCTTTACAGTGGTACAAATTTAAAGTTTCTAACATGAATAGTTTTCTAGAAATATGTCTTGGAAAATGTATAGTCTGCTTAAAACTGAAGTGCCAGAAATAGACAATTAAAGTTTGCGACTTAAATATATGATCATGGGAAAAGAAAATTATAGGCTCCAATTTAACTGTTTGTAATTAGAATTTGAATTCTTTTTTTAACCAACATATAGTTTGAATACCTAACTTTTAATCCAACCTATTTAAAAAAATTGGTTCATTTTGAGCCCAAGGGGTCCAGCAAGACCTTAAAAGCAGATAGAGGATGAATAAGTATTCATATTCAGTTAAATATCCCACAATTTGCTTCAAGTTGAGGCATATCTAACGGAGAAAATCAGCCTCCAACAGAATTTATGCTGGGCCGACAGTTAATAGAATTAATGACAGTATTTAAACTTATCTAATTTTTATATGATATAGAATTTGTTGCCATAACATTAACAAGGCTATCATATTGATTGATTTCCACCGTCTCGACTGTATCATCCAGCAATGCTTGAGAACAGATGCTCTAGTGACATGGGTCTATCTAGTTTGAATACTTTATTATTATCTTCATTAACTTTCGGGACTCGGGGAAAGTAGATGTGACGTTATATGGCAATTATTTTTTACAAAATCACTGACTAACCTATATCTGACACGAAACTATATAAACGTAGTCATTTAGTTTAAAGTGCAAATTAGATGGTGATTTAGTCAACATGCCTGACAACTATATATATATTATCAATGTAGAGAAGCAAATAAACGTGCTTCCATAAATACAGCTGAGCCTCATGCAGTAGCTCAATCGGTGGAGTGTTTGCCCTGCTAGCCAGATGTCCTGGCTTCTCTGGTACTCAGAACCACGGTATTTAAGTATCTTGGTTTGTAACACACATGACAGTTCATAGGTAACACCGGTCGTGCATAGGTTTTGTGATGGACCTGTGTATATACAACGCTGACTGTACCAGAAAGGGCTCTTGTCAATCTGTGAGAGACTATATGAAACTGTAACAAGTAACTTGAATGCTTGATCTCTCTAGAATTATACTATTTAATTTCAATGTGTAAATATATCCAATTATTACAAAAGTGCACCCCCTTCTTTGGAACGTTTGCTTAGTTCTACATTACGGAATGTTATTTGGAATACCACTTCCGCCATGTTTACAATGGATCTCCGACCGCGGTTGCGGTAATTCTCTAACGGAGCCGAGGGGTATAACGTCAGAAAATGGATCGGTGTTTAAAAGACAGTTATGCCAGAAAAATCACTTGAAATCAACTGTCCATATATATTTACAATCTATTAGAGATTTCACCTGATGTTGTAACGCGATTTGGACTGTAGGAGCTTCATAGTGAACTATTTACGCGCCCTGTGGGGCAAACTTCTACCTGAATCATTAGTGTAAAAGTGTGAAACGTCGAACAACAACACGAGACGAAAAGATCACGAATAGGAGAACTCTTGACATTTACGTTTATATCCACATGTGTTATAATATCACTTACCTTGGAAATAGTATCAATAGGACATTTGTTAAAATGCTCAAATATTAATATGAAAGTTAAGGAAATGTCATGAGACTCATCCTCACATCCGGCGTTATCTGTGAATAAAATACACGTACCAACGCCATCGCAGTTATATTCCAGATGTAGTTTTATTCGTTGCTGTAGCCACGTTCGATAAAACATGGGAAGTTTATGTGAGGGAATTCTCGGGCGGTTTCGCGTGTTCCGATAAATATCTGTTAATTTATTTACTACGGACCATGTCCCCGTGATACCTAATGTTTGCATGTCTGGTGCAAATAAGCAACGTTTCCCCTATCAGTCTGTTGACAGATACATCAATTTGTGTGTATTGAGGACACAAACGATTTATTTTCATCAAAATGCAGACTTCTTCTTTTAAGCGAAGTTATATACAACTGTAAATGAGACAGCCACGCGATCGTACTAAATTCTCTGTCCGTATGGTCAAAATGAACGAGGCTCGAAGGACTAGTTACCAAGTGTTCCCAACCACAGTATGGTCTCTTCTAATTTCGTACACCGAAGTTGATTTCCTATAGGATTGGTCCTCAAGTGAATTAGTTGTCGTGAGTTTATCGGAGTTGCGTTACTGCTTGTTCCGTACATGTCAAAAAAATATCACGACAGCAACCGGCTCTGCGGAAATCTTAGGACCCGTTGGTTTGTCCCACTGCTGGTGCATACTCGTACGTGATAGCCAAGAGGGCATATCACTTGTGCTTAAGTGTTTGTAGTGGGTCTGTGTGTTGAAATGTATAACACTTCCTGAGATTTGGACACACACACAGACAAAAGCCCAAAGCAAATCGTCAAGTACTATAAACTAAGGTCCGTTTTTTTTACAAATACGAATTTGTTCATTTACACAAAAATAAAATAATGTGACTGAAACCATAGCATTATATAAACAATTTTGCAATCATCATTTGTCTAAATATTCGTATTGTTAAACCAATTTGATAGTATCTATGGGTGATTAATTAAAACAGTACTTTGGCAAAGGGCAGTTGTGGTAAGAGTTGTCATTCTGGGTTCAACAAGAGACCGTATATTTCCACAAAATGAAACACTCTTTAACACGATTGTATGGTATTGTGTCAGTGGCCGATAACATTTGGAGGACTCTGATTGAACTAATGTACACCCTGTCAGAGTGTAAGCTTGTGTTTCCTACACACCCTATCACCTCTCGTATATCGCGAATTCAATTCCCGCGGACGATAAATGGGTAGATTTGCCAGCAACCAGCGGAACTCTCTGCATGGTACTTAATTTTTCTACCACAACGGTGCTGAACAAAAATTCGAAAGTGGGACTTTATTGAGATAACGTCGGCGTTTAACCTTTAAATTGTCTCGTTTTGTGTAACCCACTTGGTTTAAAATGACGTAACTGAATATCGGTCATGGCTGCAAATCACAAGTACACATAACTATTTCCCAGCTAATTACATACCTGTCATGAAAAATGGCCTTCCGGTATATATGACGTCCCACTATATTTTCCATCTAATATGAGAAATGGGCTTTTTGCAAAAGTATATATGACTTACCACTATATTTTCCATCTAACATGAGAAGTGGGATTTCCGCAATAGTATATATGACTTACCACTATATTTTCCATCTAACATGAGAAATAGGATTTACGCAAAAGTATATATGACTTACCACTATATTTTCCATCTAACATGAGAAATGGGCTTTCCGGAAAATTATATATGATTTCCCAGTACATTCACATCTGTGGTGCTTTCCCCACAGGAAATCAACAGCGGGCCACTGAGGATATGACGGCTTAGCATCGGAAAAGTTACCATTGTTGAGCGAAGACAGAATTTCTTACATGATGAATAAGTTAACGCGAGACTCGATGGCATTGCTCGCAGCGTCAACACAGATCCCACTGTTTAGTCTGTGTCTTTTGGATAACGTTTAAACCGCGTACGATTTAAACATGTTTCTATCAGCCGGATTTAGGTGCAATGTGTTGATTACGCTATGATGGTGAACGTACAGTCGTAAGCCAAGAATGTGTTAAACCAAGATTCTGTCTGTGTTAATAACCCGATATTACCCGTGCGGACAGTATTTTTTCATGGTTACATATGATTCTCTACGTTACCTTTATCTAAATTTACTATCGGTTTCCCCTGTGTAGTAAACGTAGACTTGGGGATGTAAATGTGAACTAGATCAGTCAGCGATTTATATGTTCAGATTATTGATCTACCGCAAAGCTGATAATATGAAAATACAATAGTTGACAATAAGGCATTACAACGAGAGGATAAAACTCTCATATTTATCGGATTTATAAGCCATACAATATTAGTTACACAATAAGAGTAATTCTGAACACAGCTAATTTGATATTCGCTTCTAAACATTAATTTATTGTTTGTATCATCAGCATTATCATCATCGCCATTAAGATACAGATGATGATGATGGGAAAATATTCTGTAGAAACGTGACTGGAATTTCCTCAGTCTATGGACGTATATAACCTGTGTATTATAAAGACGTATTCAATAGAAGTGCTGGTTTGTATAGTTATATTACTGTGAAGCCCAGATGGTCTTCAATTGTCCCAAAGGGCTCACATTGTTGAAGAAAGTCGAGTATATAATCGGTTAACACACTGTATAATGTAATATCTTTAGCTGGCATGAGATACATAGATGCGGTTTTGTCTTATAAAATATTCATATCGTAATATATGAAAAACCCCCTTAGTCGCGACATTCTCAGGAAAGCCGTCTGGGGGCTGTGTTTTAGATCTCAAAGTATTAGTCGTGTATAGAAATGTCTCTTCTGTTAATATCCACGGCTAGAGGTCATCCAGACTTCCAGTCATCTCAGACAGTGAGCAGCCACTCGTTGTTTTGACATTGTATGTATTCTCAAAATAGTATACAGATACGTTTCTAGACATAGCGTTCATCTTCCTACAAGGTTACAACCGCCATAAATACTACCCAAATTTAAGTATCGGCAAATGTTTTAGCCTAAAGCCAATATACAAAGGAACGTTCTGTTCCCGATTTGGTTGATTGTCTTTACAATATTAAATTCGATAAGTTTTAGATGCCCTATTTCAAGACGTTCAAAAAGGAAAGTTTTTTTAGCGATGGGCGGGGGAGGGACGTTTATGAATAGTGTTTCTTGGGGCGAGAATTAATCGGATTAGTTACGTCCGAGTCGGTTAGAAAAGAGTTACATTTAACATTGGTTATAAACCTTATTTATTGGTTATAAATCCTGGAAATTACTTATCAGAGAAAAACACAGACAAGTATCATTCCCCCAATACATCTGACCACTGGCTTATAATTTATGATGACTTTACTGCCACGTGTTGAGACGATTGATGTTAATCTTTTAAATTATGAATTCAGGAAAATGTTAATAAAGCCTTTCGGTTAATAATGAGGGCAGGAATAACATGAATGGATAAATGACACTGCAAGTGTATTACAGATGTGATTTTCGCATTTGATCGGATTAAAATTGACAAGTTTGTGTGAGAAAAACACGCTTCATCACAATATTTACTTATTTAATTTTCCCTAGATACCTAATGTTTGCATGTTTGGCACCAGTTAGCCACGTTTTCGACTGTGATAGACTTGGTAGATTAACAGCCATTTGTGTGTGTTCATGAAATATTATATTTTTTAATAAAACGCTTACTTCTTATTTCGAGTTTAGGTATAGATGTATAAGTAAACAACGCAGCCTCACATCTTACTCGACATGTTGTAAAATACTTATCCAGCCATCAATGAATAATAGCCTTACCACATTTGTTTCGTCGAAAACAGGCACATGAGCGTAATAAATTCCTTGACGATGAAGTCAAAATGAACAAGACTGAATTAGCTGATTTACAAATTGTCCCAACTAGATTATGGCTCCTGTAATTGCTTATTCCATAGTCGATTTCCTACATGTCCCAAGTGAATTATTCTTCATGAATATATTGCTCTCTTTTTGATCAGCAAGTCATGTCCCATGATAAATAGCATTCGAGTAGGCCTATAGATTTGTTAAGAGTTGATAGATTGTCTCCCTTTGGTAAGAATTTAACCCATTAAATGTTTACCGAAGACATCTAAGAGTTGCGTAGACCCTTGCACGTCGATTCAATTAGCATCAATTTCGGAATACAACTGGTGTGATGATGGACATTTTCTTTGAAGTCATTACGACAGTTATTCAAAGAGCCACACAAATATGCTGATTGAAGGGATGGATTGTACTGCTTGACCGGTCATATCCGGGTGCGATTTCTACAAATATTTTTTTTAATGTTTACTAGTACTGCTTTATGGTTTTATTAAATAGTAATATTTTGTGTATCAGATAAGGTATTGAAAATGTCATAAAGGATCCACCTATATGGTATGAATAGTCCATAATACATTACTATGCTGTTAATGTGAATTGGACTATCTGATGAACGAGTTCCTTTGATTTCTAACACCTGTTTTCTGAACTACTGGAATGTCTCGTAAGGACCAGGTGGTTCTTACGCGGTATCGTATAACACACAGTCACCTAAACAAAACCCACCTTCTTGATAACGATATATCAGAACCAAAATGTGTTTGTTTGTTTGATTGGTGTTTAACGTCGTATTCAAGGGCATTTCACTTAATATATGCCAACAGATTGTCCATATCACACTGCTCTTTGTCTAATTACGGTGGAAAAGCGGGAGGAAACCTCGTGAAAACCACCTCCGTGATTGACGGAGCCACATCATGCGACTGACTCATATACCTAAGGGTCGTCAGACGCTCTCTATTCTGTGAAGGATAAATCGAAGAAGGATAAGTAAGCGCACACGCTACCACTAAGCCACGGACGCGGGCCGAACCAAAACGGGAAATCTGTGACTGCGTGTACAACATCAAACATGCACATATTGGTTGACTGTGCGGACTCATTTTCAAAATTGTTTAAAATGTTTTGTATGTCCTATTCAGTTCATTTTGTTTCCCTTTTTTATGTTTGCGGCCAAGGGTGCTTCTGATTGGAATGGTTTCTAAATAATAAATTGTAAAAATGTTCACACCACAGCGAAGCTGAAATACCGCTGAATGTGGTGTAAAAACTAATCAATCAATCAAAACTGCTGTGTAGGGTATGGTTAATTCGACTCAAATGCGCGGTTTGTTTTTTAAAGGGGAGATAACTGTGTTTGACTATACACAGAAAACGTTTACTTACCGCATTGAAGCCGATCGATGATCTCTCTTTTTATGTTGGATGTTCTCTAGATTGCAGAAGGTTTCAATAATCTGACATTATTCACAGTTAAGAAAATTAGGTGGCTATAAACAACAAACGTGTGAGCAAACATATTTTGGGCAAATGTTGTAGTGATTCGCAAAGCCTTAAAGTAAGGACCGTGGCTTAGTGATAAGCATATATACTTACTAATCCTACTTCGATGTACCGTCCACGGGTTCGTGTCGCGGAGGTGTTTTTTGCTAGGGTTTCGTCTGGTTTTCCACCGTATGTAAGCATAACTCCCTTGAGTTAGACGTTGAAGTTATTTTTTGGAAGAGATCTACTTCTTTCCCGCATTCAGATATCCATCCATATATGAAATAAAAAAAAGACCGGGGAAAAGGAGACGGGTGCTTTCCTTGTCGGAAATGGCGTGACATACATAATGTTATGACTTAGAACTGTGAGATTAATAGTAGTAGAGAGAATCTTATACATATTTAATACCGTTATATAAAATACCATGTCCTTCGTGGTATTTAACTAAATGTCATATGTGACAAGAATTGTCAGTTTAATATTTATTCAAAATATCCCACCTGTGGACTACAGGAAATGTTACCCATTAAGATCAAAGGTGATAAAAATTCCGTGAGACTTGACACATACAGTTAACATGATATGTTGTAGAAAGATTACTGAAACCCGTTTATGACCATCAAAATTTACTAATGAAATAATTTTATAGTGTCATAATAGCGATTAATATGGTACATACAAATCATATCCTAATAAGCCTTTTTTTCCGTCAGATATATTTAAATGATAATGGATTGATATCCACCAAATGTTAAAGAATACATAAGATTACCTGTAAACCAGGAGGTAGTCTGTTATAGTAAGAATGATAACATAAGGTGGCACCTTTAAGGCTAAATAAGTTTATTGGCCACGAGCTATCGCAGATAATGGATATCTGCTTCGTCAGGTTATTTCAAGTGGAGGGGTTGGTAATATTATATTGTGGACATGGTTACATGAAGTGGAATGGTTGGTAAGATTACATTGTGGACATGGTTACATGAAGTGGAGTGGTTGGTAAGATTACATTGTGGACATGGTTACATGAAGTGGAGTGGTTGGTAAGATTACATTGTGGACATGGTTACATGAAGTGGAGTGGTTGGTAAGATTACATTGTGGACATGGTTACATGAAGTGGAGTGGTTGGTAAGATTACATTGTGGACATGGTTACATGAAGTGGAGTGGTTGGTAAGATTACATTGTGGACATGGTTACATGAAGTGGA
>JAQQZZ010009739.1:0-11624 GCA_030265115.1 Mopalia vespertina | reverse complement strand
TGTGTTGCTCTTTAATGGATGATAACCAGAGTTACGATCAGGTTATGAAAATGAAAATTAATGTATTGTATTACACAAAGTTTTACTTATTCATAGAATATGGTTTTTGGGTGTTCTCTCCTTTAAGACTTGACATTTGTTGCTAAGGAAAACCATCCTTGTATTCCAATTAAAGGCATGTACAATGTGAGAGGAATAGTTTAAAGGGAACACCAGCAAAAGAAGACAAACGTTTTGAATAAATATGACACTTTGGCAATGATGTTTTGTGTTTATTAGTGATTCATTGCACAACATCTGTTTATCTGACATATTGCCACGTCAGTGAAAATACCTTAATTGCTGTGTAAAACTCTAAGGAAACTAAACAAGCAGATAACTTTTATATATTTTCAGTATGTAGTCTACCAAAAAGTGCTGGCACGTGTAATCTCAATGATAGACGGTGGTATTATAACAGCAACACTAACGCATGTGAACTGTTTACTTTTGGGGGATGTAATGGCAACGCAAACAACTTCCTGACTAAAGGGGCGTGTGAGTCTGAATGTTACCAACTTCCCAACGGTAAGAAGGAGATTCATATACAGGCACTCTTTGTCGTGAGGGGCAGTTTCCAAGATCTTCATGCACTCTTAATTTAACACTGGATAACATTATATTTTATTGTGGCTATAATCTCAGTGTCATATGAATAAATTACTCATCAGTATGGTATTTCTAAATAATCCATCAATCAATTAGCCAGTTCCTCTGTCCATATAAATGGTATATATCTTGCTTCAAAGTCACAATCTGGAAGATTCAAAGACACTATATACTCAAGATTTTCATTGTTATTTTGGCATTGCCCAGTCTTAGTTTGAAAAGATCCAAATGGAAAAAAGTAAATGCAATTTTTCATTTTTTGCTTGACTGAGGTTTTTTTCTATTTCCATAAAACTGTATACTCAGGTTTTTTGTATCGCCATGGGACAGTATGCTCAGGTTTATACTATTCCCATAAAACTGTGTAATCATGTTTCTGGTATCTCCATGGGACAGTGTGCTCAAGTTTCTACTACTCCCATAAAACTGTATAATCATGTTTCTGGTATCTCCATGGGACAGTATGTTCAGGTTTCTACTATTTCCATAGAACTGTATACTCATGTTTCTGGTACCTCCATGGGACAGTATGCTCAGGTTTTTACTATTCTCTGTTTCTCGTATCTCAATGGGACAGCATGCTCAGGTTTCTACTATTTTCTGTTTCTCATATCTCCATTGGACATTATGCTCTAGTTTCTACTATTTACATAGAACTGTATACTGAAGTCTCTGGTATCTCCATGGGACAGTATGCTCTAGTTTCTACTATTTACATAGAACTGTATACTCTGGTATCTCTATGGGACAGTATGCTCAGGTTTCTACTGTTCTCTGTTTTGCGTATCTCCACGGAACAGTATGCCCAGGTTTCTTCTATTCCTACAAAACTGTAAAATCCTGTTTCTCGTATCTCCATGGGACAGTATGCTCAGGTTTCTGGTGTGTCCATGGTTCAATATGCTCAGGTTTTTGTAGTATATTCAAGTATAGTATAGTTTCTGGTATATGGGACAGTCTGCTCCAATTTCTAGTATATTCCCATTTATCCATGGGATAGTGTCAATAGTGTATTTATATGCTGAATAAATAAAGTAAATTTCAGATTCACTTTGCTTTTTAGAAATATATATATACCCGGTATATATATAGTTTGGTAAATATGGGATAGTAATCTTGGGCTTGTGGTACATAAATCTGATATGTTTTAAAGGTTTTATATGTGTGAAGGTAACCTCTTGCTTGTGGTGAATATATGTCGGATATATTTAGAATGTTGTTTTCAGAGCCATTATGTGAGAGTGGTGTTCCATCTATCTGTGAGGATAGCTGTGCTGAACAGACATGTGGCTTTTTCCCAGAAGCTGTCTGTAGAGTGGATATCTGTAACGACTGTCAAGTGGAGTTCTTTAATCCAGAAACCAACCGACCAATTAACTGTGATATCTGTAAGTGGAACAATCTTTATATTTTCTAGTTTAAACAATAATTTATTTCCAGATTCAGAAAAGGGATATGCAAACAGGCAGTGCCTTTATTATAATGGTGACTGTAGGAGATTGAAGAATGTTTTGGACTCCAAACAATCAGTTGAATTTGCCCATTGTTGTCAAAATTAAATACATTAAAGCATTTCCATTTTGAACCAGTAACCTATATTTGTAAAAGGACAAAGGTCATGTATGCAACCTATTTCACAGGTCAACAGAATCTAATCAGAAAATTTGATAGTCCAGTGTTGTTTGATTATTACCCCAAAATCACCTTAAAAGGACATTTAATTATATTCAAAATACAGTGAATACGAAATGTCAGCGTGAGCGAGCCTGGAAGAAATCCCTGGTGGTTGTGTCGGGTCATATCCCACAATGCTCTGATGACGATGGAGAATACATCCCTAAGCAGTGTAACCAAACATACTGCTGGTGTGTTGATGGAGAAGGCACTGAGATTTCTGGAGTAATACTAGAAGAGTCTAAACAGCAATACCTTACCTGTGGTATATTTTTTTTATTTTGAATTTTGAAAAACTGAATTTGATACTAATCTTCCTAAACAGTCAATCCTTGTTTGTCTCAATTATAGAACTCTAAAATTTCAAATGTTCCTAAACAGTCAATCTCATCACCTGCCTGTGTCAGTTATAGAATTCAAAGAGTTCAAATGTTCATAAATGATCAATCCCACCACCTGCCTGTGTCAGTTGTAGAATTCAAAGAGTTCAAATGTTTCTAAATGATCAATCCCACCACCTACCTGTGTCAGTTATAGAATTCAAAGAGTTCAAACGTTCCTAAATGATCGATCCCACCACCTGCCTGTGTCAGTTATAGAATTCAAAGAGTTCAAATGTTCCTAAATGATCAATCCCACCACCTGCCTGTGTCAGTTATAGAATTCAAAGAATTCAAACGTTCCTAAATGATCAATCCCACCACCTGCCTGTGTCAGTTGTAGAATGCAAAGAATTCAAACGTTCCTAAATGATCAATCCCACCACCTGCCTGTGTCAGTTGTAGAATGCAAAGAATTCAATAGCCTCAGCTCTCCTGTTTATAATGGTGGTATCTTTCAAAAAGCTGAATACACTTTGTACATTAGCATTGCCTGATAAGAAGTTTAACAAACGATAATAACTCCTCAATTTTAGTTTATAACAGACCAAACTGTGATAAGTCTACTATTTTTATTTCTTTTTACAGTCCAAAACAAGACTGTGGAAGGAACAGTGAAGCTGAAACTGGATATTGACTTCGGAGTTGTTGAAGGCAAAGAGGATGAATTTATCATGTCAGTACAAACCTGTTTTTTGATTCCAAGAAAATCAATTGCATAAATAGAATTCATTTCAAACCAAAAATGAGATTTGCATATTTATTTAACTTTCTTCATAAATTTTACTTTGTACTAATATAAGGCGATACAGGAAGAAAGTACCAAACTTTTGCTAGCATGACCCAAAATAAACTCAGATTTTCTCCGACTTTTAAGTCCAATTATGTGATAATATTGTCGATTAACAACAGGTTATGATCAGCTCCAGGGGGCTACCTGCCTCCGCAAGCAACTAGCGAGTCTTTAATTTGAATGTGACAAAAGCGAACATGGATCTGCTGCGCCTATCAGCGGAGAGTTGCAAATACTTGTACATTCTACTTCTTTGACTAGTTGCTACTGATCATAGCCTCAAGGATTATTATGTTACATATGTTCCTATATACACCAGCCAATCCAACTTTAGTGTATCTATGTCATGTGATGATCATGTGACCCAACATCGCCCTTGATTGTAACAGACATCTGGTGACACAAAGGCTTACCTCTCAAGTTTGTGATTGAAACACTTGGTTGTGATTGAAACACTTGGTTGTGAGTGAAACACTTGGGTGTGATTAAAACACTTGGTTGTGATTGAAACACTTGGTTGTGATTGAAACACTTGGTTGTGGTTGAAACACTTGGTTGTGATTGAAACACTTGGTTGTGATTGAAACACTTGGTTATGAGTGAAACACTTGTTTGTGATTGAAACATTTGATTGTAATTGAAACACTTGGTTGTGATTGAAACGCTTGGTTGTGATTGAAACACTCAAGTGTGAGTGAAACACTTGGTTGTGATTGAAACACTTGGCTGTGATTAAAACACTTGGTTGTGATTGAAACACTTGGCTGTGAGTGAAACACTTGGCTGTGAGTGGAACACTTGGTTGTGATTGAAACACTTGGTTGTGATTGAACACTTGGTTGTGATTGAACACTTGTTTGATTGAAACACTTGGTTGTGATTGAACACTTGGTTGTGATTGAACACTTGGTTGTGATTGAAACCCCTTGGTTGTGATTGAAACCCCTTGGTTGTGATTGAAACACTTGGTTGTGATTGAACACTTGGTTGTGATTGAAACACTTGGTTGTGATTGAAACACTTGGTTGTGATTGAAACCCCTTGGTTGTGATTGAACACTTGGTTGTGAGTGAAACACTTGGTTGTGATTGAACACTTGGTTGTGATTGAAACACTTGGTTGTGATTGAAACACTTAGATGTGATCAGTGGCTGTTTTACTTAAATGAAATGGACTGAATGAGTTTAATGGCATGACCTTAACTTCCTTGCCCTAAAGCCTGTTTATTCTTCTGTTGTAGAGCTGTGAAGGAAGCGCTGAAATTGTTGTTAAAGACTGACACTAACATCCTAAAAGTTGAGGTATGAAATTGTGTTTCTGGACCTGTGTAACTCAGAGGGGAAGGGAGGGGGTGGGGGCATTGTTCGGGCAGTAAAACCAAGACTTGAAGCCAGGGATGTAAATATTGAGAGAAAGCTTAATATAACAATAGTCATTATAAAGTCACAAAATGAATATAAGGGAATCCAGATTATTCATGATAACAAGCTTTAGCATACATTGTATATATTAATTTTTGTTGTTGATAAGGACTCTACTGCTAGTCAGGAGTAAACATTGCAACCCTTATCTTCTCTTGGCTTTTGTGGTTATTTTCAAAGGATAAATATATTAACAACACGTATACATGTATTTAGAAAGAGGAAGACTTCCAGATATAATGTTATATTATGATTCATTTTATTTTAATATGGCATAAATGAACAAAATGCAATAATTGTTTAAAATGGACCTTCATTTATAACACTTATTTTTCAGGCACGAATTTTACAATTTAAATCTTAAAAAAACTTTCTAAAACACTTTATTTTTGCATTATCGAGATTATGAAAAGAAGATTTCAGAAAGGTAAAAAAAAGAAAAAGTCAAAATTTGACCCCTAACTAGCAGTAAAGTCCATAAGGTAGCTTCCTGTTGCCCTGGTGTTTCTGAGCTAAAAAAGAACAGGAAGCCGACATAGTTGTGATGTCTTTGTATCGTTTGATGACTGTCCTGTATTTGTCCTGTGATGTCTTTGTTTGCTGCCAGGGTGTTGGGGCTGGTTTCCTTCACCCATTGGGCTGACACGCTGTCATGGGAGTGAAATAACCTAAAGTTAGGCATTCAATCCCAATGAAAACAAAGTTAAGGTAGTCCGTTTGAGTGAAGGTAACCCCAGCAGACTATGAAACGTAGTAAAAACACGCTGCCATCTCTAATGATAATTATGCAGTGGACAAGACTATATTATTTGCTTCATTCATCTTGAATTGGTAAAAATAAAAAAGTATTTTATAATTACTATCCTTTTATGGCTTTTAATTGTTGTTGTTTTTTTAAAGAAATATTGAAATTGATAAAATTGTTACTAATAATATTGTTATCCTGCCATGTTCCTTGCAGATATCTCGGGGCAGTGTTATTGTTGATATTACATTTGTTGATACCAACAAAACAGATCTGTCAGAAGTACTGAATGTTGTGGAAACGTCGGTAAGAGGGGATATCAATGGTTATCATTTATCATGCAGATTTACCACCCCACATTGAACTTTTTTTTAGCTTGAAATTGGGTCTCCAAGCAAAATTGATATTTACCAGTAGATAAAGTAAAGTTTAATCCACAGCTGAATACTTTATGCAATATTATCCTCAAGATTGAAAGATTTAAAATTAAGGCTTTAAATATTAAATTCAAGATTTAAAGCTATGTCTCAAATACTTATTTGTGGTAAACACCAACATATACAACTTATTTACTTAAAAAAAGTTAAACCTGTGTTTTCTAACATCTTAAAAAACCAAAAACTAAAGTCATTAACAAAGTATCTTTTTCCTGGATTGAGTATTAAGTTGTAGATTTTGGATATTATTTTAGATTAAACGCCTGTAAGATCTGCTATTGGTTATATTGTTTATAATATAATTGCAAGTATCTTAAAAAAATACCGCTATTTCAAAGGTGGCTGTTCTAGTTATGGCTTCAAAACAATGACATTTTCTTTTTGTTTAGATAGTTTTTTATTTAGCATTTTATTTAAGTTCAATAGTTTATAAGATTTATGTATTAAAATGTTTGATGTAAAGATTTAAATTGAAAAATGACAATGATTGAGACAATAACAAGTCTGATTGATTCTCTTGTTTTATTACTTTGGTCTCACACATATCAATCATTTTGATTTCAGACCGTCCAATCAAAAATGATGATTAAATTTGAAAATAAATCTTACGTTGTAAACAACACAGAGTATAGCGTGAGTCGTAAGTTCCAGCAGCCTCCATCTACGGACAGCCCTCCAGTTACATCACCCGGACCTGAGACAACTAAATTGGATGAAAACACAGAGGATTCTGAAGAAGATCTGCGTATTTCTATTATAGCGGGCTCAGTGTGTGGAGCTATTGTTCTCATCCTTGTGGTTGGCTTTCTGTTTTTTGTAAGTACCATTTTTGAGATTTTAGTGGACATGTTATATCTGATTTATTTGTTGTGCTGCTGTTAACATTGAATCGATATATTTCGTGAGTAGTTTTACCACTAAGTGGGTTAAACCTGTTTGTCTGATTTATTTGTAGTACTGTCGAAAGAAGAAGGACGAGAAGGTGACTGAGATGGAGTATACAGATTCAGGAGAGGTGTGTGTCCTATTTTATTCATTTTCATTTTTTACATGCGTTTCATTTAAATAACTTATCTATTTCCTTTTTAGTTTAAAATTCAGCTTCCAGTATTTGAAAGCATAATCATTCTGCCTTTATTTCGCAATAGAAGGGGGTTAATATTCCAACAGAGAAACATTTCACATTGTGGTAGTGTGGCTCAATAAGGTTGAGTGCATTTCCCATACAGAAAGAGAACAATTTATTTAATGTGTAGATTATTTTATCTCAAATTTATGCATATAGTGTTATGTAATAGTGTTACACCTGTCTGTGTGTGTAGGTATATATGCATGCGTGTGCACACTCATGTAAAAAATAACATATTCATTTCCGGGCTCAGAAATTTGTTGAGAATTATGCAAGTTTGAAATCATTTGACACAAGTTATCATCTGATGACAATGTGCAGCGTGCAAAATTCGTGTCATCAGACTGAAGGATTAGGTCACAATTAAAGGTCAAAGTTTAGCACCTTCCATTTATTGTCTATCCCAAATATTTGTTGTACATGATGGATTTTTAAAACTATGGGGTTAGCGTGATCTCCAAATGATGATGATGTGTTGCGTAGAAATTCATGTCACATAACCAAAAGGTTACAGTCAGAATTAAAGGTAAAAATTTAAAAATCCTTTGGTTTAAATGATCACCATATGAGAGGCAGCTTGTAAACGGTCCTGGTCGCAGTGTTAAACAACTTACATTCTATGTCCAACTGATAACTCAGTTGTTCCTGATGAGGTTGTGAAAGTATTTGGTACAAGTTCTCACCATTACAATGATACCGTATCATGTTAGGATAACGGTTATGTGGCAATGCAGTTAACCAGAACAGCTCATCTTTTTAAAAAAAAAAATTGAATATTGTAACCATCGCGTCAAGTGGACACTTTTCTAATTTTTTATAATTAATATTATTTAAATCATATGAATATTGCTTCATTAAAAATTGCTGTACATGTGTCTTCAGCCAATATCCTGTTAAAATTTGTTAAAAGCAGTAAATCGTTGTGTTATGGTACAGGTATGGTCACTCAATACAACATCTCATGCTGTTGATAAAAAATAAGTGTACTACTTTCAATACTTGTTTGCCATTGAGATTGTTTAGCAAATGCTTCAAGCTCAAATTAGTTTAAGTAAACATATTCCATAAATAAATAAATATGTCACCATAGTAGCAGGACTATTTAATATGTGAGAACATTTTTTTATATTGAAAATTGGATATTCTGGCTCAAATTTCAGACTGCGGGAAGTTTTAAACGAAGAGAGATTGACTAGTACATTTTGTAAGACAATAGTTGTCAAGAAAACTAAAATGATATCACTAATGAACGTTTCGCATTTAACCTCTGATAATGCAAACTGAAGCAAAATAAACACCATTTGTTTTGCTTAACCATTTAACCAAATCAAACTAAAAGCAAAACCTGTACTGGAGTGTAACTCCTTTCTCTAGCCAGAGTACCCCTTTTACGCAGTGCATCTGAATGTTGAATTCAAAACTAGTCACATTTTGCCGAATATCCTTTTAACAGTTCAGTTTGCAGATATTATTTTCTGATAATCTCTAGGGTCATGATCTTTTTCTATTAATGTATCTGGATTTTCACTCACTGGATTAATCTGAATGTTGTTTCTACTGGTAATAGCAATGTGTAGCGAATCCCAAGGTCAATGACAGCCCAACAGGACCCATCTCTCTCAGTCTGCATCACTTATTTCTTTATAAAGTGACTAAGAGTAGTAAACAATTGATAAAACAGAGAAAATGTCATAATTTATACACCTCACAACATTTCCACTTTGCAAGTTTAGTACAAAACTGTTAAGTGATAATTAAGGAAGGTTAAGGTGTAAGGTTCCTCCTTCATAATGTGTAGTAATTCAGGTCGTTTCCGTGACACTCATACAACAGTTGCTTTCTCCTTTTCTTCATTGTCACTCTCCTCTCCCATACATGTAGATTAAAAGATATCATCGTTGATTTTAAATGTGTTTGGATCAAAAATTATTTTCTCTGTTAATTGACTGAGTTACTTCCCCTAATCTATCAGAGTAAATCTCTACAAAGACCCAAGCTATATGCTGCCTACCCACTTCGGGCTAGTGATGGTTCCCTTCGTTGGGTGAGTGGAAACAGGCAGGTTTCTAATGCGTATACGTCCATATGTTGCCCACTGACCAATTAATCTCTTCTAACTGCTCATGTGCTATCATATAGGGTTTAACCAATGACAGTGTTAATCAAGCCTGTAATAACATGAATAACATATTTTTGCAAATTTCTTGCATGTTTTGACGTTGTGTTTATTTAGTCAAGTAATAAACTACATACTATTCTCAATTACACAATTGCTGTTGACTGCTGTTGTCAAGCACTTGCAATTCATACTCGTTGTTTTGTGTCCAACCTCTGGCTCTGTAATGGTTTCTTACCAAATTTGACAATGATGTCCAGGGTGAATTCCTCCACCCATTGTGCTGGCTCACAGTTATTGTTATAATAATGAATGGTGATGATGTCCAGGGTGAATTCCTTCACCCATTGTGCTGGCTCACAGTTATTGTTATATTAATGAATGGTGATGATGTCCAGGGTGAATTCCTTCACCCATTGTGCTGGCTCACAGTTATTGTTCTATAAATGAATGGTGATGATGTCCAGGGTGAATTCCTTCACCCATTGTGCTGGCTCACAGTTACCATTATATTTATGAATTAACCTCAACTAATGAAATGCATATTATGGTTTTTGGCTGCAGGAATTTTTTGTTTCCAAATCTATTTTATAAAGACTATTTTATCTGTAAACTTACTTCAAATATTCAAGAATTATTTATACTTCTATTTATGGAATTTTCTTAACCCATCATTCTGCTCGTCATCTGTACAATATACCTGTATATACATGCTATTTCTCTTACTTCTTCTGTTTAAGATTGGTTTTTTTCATATGACTTTAACAGCCTCTTATGTGTTTTCAAAACTAACTTTTAATGTTGTAAGATATATAGCTGGGCTGGGTGCTCTATTGAGTTAAGAGACAATAAACTGCAATTTGATGTGGTGTCTTACACTGTGAATTTGCACATCTTCCTTACTGGCTGGAACAGTGTCATTGTTTGTTGCCAGTCAGGGACATGGATAATAGTTTTATCCACCTATTGGGCTGGCATGCCACCATATGAGTGAAATAACCATAAGTGTTAAAGCCTAATCAAACTAGCTGCCCTAGTTTGGAGGTTTAGATTGGACAGAAACATGCATATATTCAGGCTCAACAGAAAATATTCTTACGCTGAAAATGTAAATTAAATAATTAATTAATAGGCACAAAGCAGGGTATTTTACAAAGATTTTTTAGTGATACATGTATTTTGGTTTTTCCTTTTTAAAGAAATAGTTTGTACATTTATTATTTTAAAAGAATGCGTGTACTATAGAAGTGGAGAGTTTATTAAGGCTTAAGCATATACCATATTGGTATTATCATTGGATAAATAACCCAAGAAAGTCTTTGTTAAAAAATATAATTTAATTGTTTTTTGTTTGTATTTGCAGGGAGCCATTCCAGTGGACAATGCGTTCTATTTTTCGAATCCCACCGGACTACCAGTGGATGAATACGCGCAACCTGAACAACAAGTCCACAACATTTATCCCTCCATGACCACAGAATCAGAGTAAAATATCGTCCCGCAAAACAATACCAGGAACAAAACTTTGAAGTTTTTGTTATTATATATTTGTATTTTTCTACAGTAGTGATATAAATCTATTTTTTAACACAATATTTTTACATTTAACAAACTTTGTATATCAAAAAGATTCTTCTTAGTTAAATAAATATCAAATATTGTTGCCATATTTCTTTCCTTCAGATTTCTTTAGAAATCTACCATAAGTTTGATACAGTTCATGGAATCTGAAATGGTATTAATCGAATTGACTGAATTGTAAATAGAAAACTTGCTCATTTTAATGTACACACCATTTTACTGTTTGCTCTTTTTAATATAAGTGTATTTCTATCTGAACCTTATGACCTCAGTTTTATGTGAGACAACTGGGGCTTACCGGTGAAGTTCTTAAATGTTTTTTCTTGACACATTCCGACAAACCATTTTGATACATGGCAATTTACAAGTATTTAATACTATCCTTCAACTCTCAGTATGATGAATATTTCATTCACTTTTTGTATTTTTGAAAATAAATATATTTTTTCAAGCTGTCAGTATTTTTGGTTTCTGATTTGAGGCCATGTTAAAAGCAGAGAAAAGATAATAAGGCCTGCAGCATACTTATTTTGAAAAGTCCAGCAGGACCTAATCTGACAAGGTCTGCAGGATCCTAATCTGACAAGGCCAGCAGGATCCTAATCTGACAAGGTCTGCAGGACCCTAATCTGACAAGGCCAGCAGGATCCTAATCTGACAAGGTCTGCAGGACCCTAATCTGACAAGGCCAGCAGGATCC
>JAQQZZ010009728.1:0-11624 GCA_030265115.1 Mopalia vespertina | reverse complement strand
GGAAAGGTTGTCTCGGATGGTTTCAAGAGAACTCCCAAGTGAAGGAAAGGTTGTCTCGGATGGTTTCAAGAGAACTCCCAAGTGAAGGAAAGGTTGTCTCGGATGGTTTCAAGAGAACTCCCAAGTGAAGGAAAGGTTGTCTCGGATGGTTTCAAGAGAACTCCCAAGTGAAGGAAAGGTTGTCTCGGATGGTTTCAAGAGAACTCTCAAGTGAAGGAAAGGTTGTCTCGAATGGTTTCAAGAAAACTCACATGTAAAGGAAAGGTTGTCTCGAATGGTTTCAAGGGAACTCGCATGTAAAGGAAAGGTTGTCTCGAATGGTTTCAAGAGAACTCACATGTAAAGGAAAGGTTGTCTCGAATGGTTTCAAGAGAACTCGCATGTAAAGGAAAGGTTGTCTCGACTGGTTTCAAGAGAACTCGCATATAAAGGAAAGGTTGTCTCGGTGGTTTCAAGAGAACTCGCATGTAAAGGAAAGGTTGTCTCGAATGGTTTCAAGAGAACTTGCATGTAAAGCAAAGGTTGTCTCGAATGGTTTCAAGAGAACTCGCATGTAAAGAAAAGGTTGTCTCGAATGGTTTCAAGGGAACTTGCATGTAAAGAAAAGGTTGTCTCGATGGTTTCAAGAGAACTTGCATGTAAGGGAAAGTTTATCTGACATGATTTTCAGGAACTGTCAATATAAAGGACAGTTTGTGGGACATAGCTGCCTTATGAAAGAAAGCTTTTCTGGCACAATTTCAATGAAACACCAATGTAGATGAAAGACAGATGACATATTGTTTAATAAAACCCCATACATTGTATTTAAAATTGAATTTGACATTGCTTTGTCTGCAGCCGAAGGAATTTATGCTGGATAGCGACTATATCCATATAAATATAATGTACATGTCCATTGATAGCATTGATAGCCTGTCTACTATATACAATATCAGGTTGAAAATTGATAAGCTTTTGATTCTTTTATGGAATTCAAACTCTTTAAGAATAGACTGCTTGTTCTAGGAAATTCATAATAATCAGTAATTTATGTGTTTATGCCACAACTATATTATAATGGTATCGTACATACTGTTAACGGTTTATAATCTAGTAGATCTGTGATGTTAACTTAGTTTATGACAAGATTGAAACATACTATTTATCAGAATCGTACTTTATACGTAATCTTTGTAAAATCTGTTAAACCTTTAATTTTATTGTCTCAGAGAGTAAAAACAGAAGCTGCACGGTGTAAGTGCTCGAAAACAGCATACGGGAATCACCATTTCTTTTATATGAGAACTGATCTAACGTTTAATTTCTACAGAAATCATCGAAATAGGTATATGTTCATTTTTTATTATTGCTACGTTAAACTCCTATCAAAGAAACTAAGTGACGTTAGTTGTTTGAGACAGTTGTATTATGAATCACTGAGCCATATCACATTACAGTATAGTTTGGTTCATAGCTTCAACACGATCACAGCTAGGGTCCAATTCTCACTTTCTTAAACCTACTGTACGTCGTAAAATCACATGCGAACAAGATACCCTTTTTTCTTGTCTTATTTATTATTTAAGCCTAGTTGAAGGGAAGGTAGGCTACACTGGTAAATCCCATCTTGTTGTCTTCTTCGATTAATCTCTAGAGTGATTCTAATGGAGCTTTCACAGAGCTGATGATTTCAATGACTCATGAAACTCGACATGAATTGTCTGAAGAAATATATTATTACTTGGCGGATCAAATAAAATATTTTTAGTGAACGTTTTGTTTTTTCAATGCAAAACAAACGTGTTGGCTATCAGCATCTTAGACCAGGTCTTCAGACAGTTGCCTTCCGGGACACAAACAGCGACAAAACTCATCAATTATTTACCATGGTTAAATTACTCACCTTGCCACTGCCTAAAACCGATGTTCTAAACAGATAAAAAATGATATCCAATTATGTGATTGTGTGATAAATAGAAGACAAGATTTGTTTATGGAAACCAACTTAATCTGGTTAGTTAGCTGGCTGGTTGGTTAGCTGGCTGGTTGGTTAGCTGGTGGGTTGATTGGATGGGTGGTTGGTTGGTTGGTTGGTGGGTAAATTTGTTGGTTCCTTGGCTGGTTGGTTGGTTAGTTGGTTGGTTGGTTGGTTGGTTGGTTGGTTGGTTGGATGGCTGGTTGGTTGGTTGGTTGGTTGGTTGGTTGGTTGGTTGGTTGGTTGGTTGGTTGGTTGGTTCGTTGATTGATTGATTAATTGATTGACCGATTGGTTGAGTAACTGAATGATTAACTGACTGCTTCGGAGTGTTCCAGACTGTAGTTGTTTATGTCGTATCCAAGGCATTGTATGATACATTCAATCAATCAGTCAATGAACCAGATATTCTAAAGGCAATGACCTTACCTAGCACCGTTGACATGAAAGCAGGTAACCCTATCGCTAGAGCTTTGTCTTCTTCACGAACATTCCTGGAAAAACAAAGACATTTGATTCAAATCATGAGCCCTCATATTACACAGAAGCTACATCAGAAAAACAAACGCAACTCCATATAATGAGAGTCACGAAATGGGTATTCTGAATTCTTAGTTCTTGGTTACACTAAACTCAGCCCTTAAACTAACACTAAACCTAACCTTAAATTAACACTAAACCTAACCTTAAACTAACACTAAACCTAGCACTCTAATTGACGTCATATCGCCATACCATTCTAAAATATAACCGATTCTACTTCCTACGTCCCGACATTGACTCTTAGATACACACGGGCCATCTTGTTTTGCACTTCTTTTATTTGCTGGTCTGTGGCAAACGTCGACCTCGAATATTGGCGGAAATTAATGCGCGATGGCGCGGCATGGCGTACGAGAGTTGTCTTAGTCTCGTCCAGTGTAGAAACTCTAGCGAGAATACGATTTATCATCATATGTTGCATGACAGATGTACCAAGGGAGGAAAGGCTAATTAAATCTTTGAAAGACAGTAGTCACGACATTATCATAGTAGCTCATTTAAATGACGCACATATATTTATCCTTGATGCGTCCCAAAAAGGTCACACATCTCGACCGTTTTGAATAAAGACATATGCACAACACCCCCTTTGATAATATCATTGTCAAGGCATATACGATCGGATACAGCGCATATAGACAGGTAGCATATTGCATCGGCCACCGATAAAGTCTTTTGTCGCCCAAGTGTTGTTGTTGACACAAGTTATTCAATCCGTAAGCCTCATTTACCACGCATGAGATGTTTCTTGCAAACATGTGACGAAAATATTACAAATGATCTAAAATTGATTATGCAAAATTCAAAAGCAAGTCTTACCTTACGAATATCAGGAACGCTGAACTCATAGTGAAAGTTAATGCGAAGGAGTTTAGAGTCAGATATAAAAGCATAATGTATACTTTACTGTCTTCTTTTGCACAATAACCGAAAGTAGCACTACCCTTGCTACATCCGCAGTCTGTAAAAGTCTGGAAAATTCAATAATGTCAAATAATGTATTATTCCTATAAAAAGACACTTTAAATTGACTCGATATATAATCAAAATGGCAGGTAGTTTCTGGAAGTCTAGAATGATTAATTAGCATTTTAGAAGTTAGCGTACAAAGTTAACGTATATATGCCATATGTATATATATAACCTATTATACGTACTTTATTTTCCTGTCCATAGCATCCTGCGTGACAAGGAGAGAAATATGTGACGTCATCGGACCCACAAACTGGTCTAAATGCATCCTGCTGACACAAACATTGAGATACACATCTCGGAACTGATGTCGCGGCGGTGCCGAGTGTGGAACTGAAACTGAGGAGAAGAATATAATCAGACACAGTTGAGTGTAGAAACCTATGAATGATTTGTTTATTTTAGACAGTGAATATTAACAGTATTTTCGTTATGTTGGGAAAACGCTTTCTTAGTTTGAAACGATTCTAGTTCAGAACATTTTCCATGTTGAAACACGGTCGGAAATCGAACCCACGACCCTCAAGAGTAAGGCACCGAATCGCCAGCAGTAAATGCTAGTAAGTGTCAAGACGAGTTTATTTGTTTGTTTGGGCAGTAAAATGGTATTTGATGCGCGCCATGGCAGCACAACAGATTGCCACTGGCAACAATCAAAGACAAGACCGGACAAAAACAGGATAATCACAAGACCCATCGCAAAGACATCACAAATAGATCGGCTTCTTGTTCCTCTGTAGCTCGGAGAGCACCAGGGCAACACGAAGCTCCTTCCATCCAACCGCTCGTTAAAAGTATAGTAGTGACAGCATGTGTTCTGGTTGTCATCTCACCCTGGTAAATCCTGCTTAACCAGTTTTGTTTGTGTTCCTCCCACCGTCATCCCGATTGGACAGGCCAGTGTGATTATTAGAGACACTACCAGAATCAGATGTAAGTTGCCGGCTGTCTTCAGTTTGAGCTTGGACGTTACGAATCCGCCACATATAGGTCCTATGGAACTTCCTAATAAGGATATGGCTCCTGATGAGAGATAATAATCAATATATATAGTAATAAAATCAACCAATCACACGACGCTATATATTTGTTAATCATCTCGCTTTCAACATTTTTTATCCGTACACTGTAATTTCCCGGATGTCGTCAGTTTTATTAAAACATTTAGTTAAATCAATTCAAACACCAAGTTCTGAGCGACTCAACGTTAACATTTAATTTTTCGAGATTTCACCTCTCACACATATATGAATCTGAAAAACTGTATAATCGTCCAATTATTTGGAAAATATTTTTTAAAAACTGAACTATACATTTTAGTAGTTTGGGTTAGTATTGCTTCAAAATTATTCAAACTTACCCAGCATTAGGCTGGCTTTGTAAGATGGGACGTAAAATTGCGTTTCCATATACTTTGTGATAAAAGTGGCCATTCCCATTAATGCACAGATTTGGAAGGTTCCGCACAGAGCAATCAGAGTGAAAACTGGGTTCTTCAACAAGCGAATGATCCCGCTAAACGGATCTGTCGTTAACAAAATGATGGTTATAATGTCATATCAAACTATCTAATGTGTACCAATAATATGTAGAAATAAAGGTTACATACAGTAAATTCACTTTTGATATAATGTTGAAGGAAATTGCAAAGTCTACAATTTGCCTATTAAACAAAGTGTTGTATAAACTAAAAAGTATACTTTGCTAAACTTTTGGTTATATGTTGAATCTAATTTTGTTGATTGTAACATTTTATTAACCAATATTATTCTAGTGAATATTTTTTAAATGTGTAGGTTCATTCTATGTCGTAAATGTATCAATTGAAACGGTTCACCGAACGGTACGAAGGTCAGACTTATTGATTATACAAGAGAATCGTTTTATGTCTTTTGTACAAGAATTTTTTTTTTTACTTTTTAATCGTTCACAAGTTGATTGCTTGAACGGCCCGGCGGTTTCAGGGATGTCGTTTTCAGCATGTTGCTCAGGTGATGGCCTTGACCTTGCCGATTTCAGTCGTCTTGGGAAACAAAGGAGGACAATACCGGAAAGACACGTGATCAACCCGAGGACAAGAAAGCCTAACCACCAAGCACCGACCCAACGAGGGTCACGCGGGGTCAATTCTGTGGCTGTAACAAACATAGATAAACATGGATGTCAATATGTGTTGAATGTGTCAGTATCCCCCGTGTTAGTTTGTCACATGTACTTCATTTTAAAATGGTGCAAATTCCGTAACTAAAATTTTAGGAGAAATTGTGCTGAGAGAAAATTAATGTCGAGAAGCAGTTCGGTTTCAAATTGACCTTTGTCATTGCATTTTCTGTCGTCGAGATTCTTACGTATGTTCATTGTCATTATTGAAGGATTTGGTTAAAGTGATAGCACGTTTTGAACAAAATACTTTGTCAGTTCCTTATAAAATTATAGTCTTATCTTAATTTCTTAACGAATGATCTCTTTTGATGCATTGTCTCGTAATTATACAAAAACAAGCGACTTATAAAACTTACGTTCAAGAGTATGATATGTCCGGCTGGCTACCGCTCCTATGCCGAATGATAATAATGGCGCTAAAGTATAAATCCCGGTCATGATGCCTGTAATGAAACATAACAGTTTGAAATATCCAGAAAGTCAACATAAATTATAATCATGTTTAAGGTGTTGCCGGGCCCCTTGGTCCATTTTCAGAACACCCGTTGTAGTTAGTCTCTTATGCAGACTAATATAAATCTGTACCATATCTATGTATATATGTTCATGGATGACATATATGGAAATGTGGTGAAAATCCAATTATTATTTCTAAAAATATTGCAAAATGAGTAAATATCAACAGAAAAAAATAGATAAGTTTAATAACGATAAGACTCAATAAATTAGTTGACCGAGTAGAATAATCCTTAAACAAGTAAACGGTGCCTCATTTCTTTAAATTTTTTATTAGAACGATCCAAATGGATTTTGTTTTTTGTCTATCCCACCTTGGAAAGTCTTATAAAAATGTAATATACAACTTTCAGATAACAGTAAAAAAAAAAAAATGTGATCGCATTATTAGATCGCATTGTGCTCTTTACAATGGTACAAATGTGACGTTTCTAGCATGAATAGTTTTCTAGAAATACGCCTTGGAAAATGTACAGTCTGCTTAAAAATTAAGTGCTAAAAATAGGCAATTAAAATATTGTGACTTGAATATATGATCATGGGAAAACTAAATTATATGCTCCAATTTAACTGTTTGTAATTAGAATTTTTCACCAACTTTTCACCAACATATAGTTTGAATACCTAACTTTTAATCTAAGCGATAAAACAAATTAGGCTAATTTTGAGCCCAAGGGGTCCAGCAAGACCTTAATTTCCTTTTAGAAAAACATGATTGCATGTTACATATCTAAACTTAAAAGCTATCAAATATGTTCCACTAAACTTTTTAACTATCATTCCAACAATTTCCACATGCAACTGTATTTATTGACTTTATTCGAACGTTATATTATACTTTTACTTCTTTTTCAAAACACAAAATAAAAACATAGAACAATATTAATATAAAATAATTTTTACCAACGTATTTTCCACTTTTGGTAGGATCGGGGTTGTTGTCATCCACGTAAGTTCCACCAAGTGGAGCACGTGGTGCACTCGCCGCTCCTTGTAAAAACATGGCCGTCACAAATATCACCATGACAACGACGCTACCATACGAGTTTTCATCTGAGTCATCGCCGCAAGTACTTTCTACTCGACTGATAGATTCATGGGCCATTTGACAAACTCCAACGTTTGTATTATTAAGACTTGCTTGATTTTTCAGTTTTTCTCCGTTTGAGCTGGATAGTGGCATAAAATGTGCCGCGCCAAACAACAGCCCAGTCATTCCAATTATCACTGCACCAACTGATAGAATTTTTGGAATATGTGCCTTTCTTCCGTAGTGGGAGACGAAAAGTACCACAATGAGGAAACCAATTTGAGACGAACTTATTATGAACCCGCTCTTGGAACTGGTAAACCCAAACCGCTTTTCGAGAGTCGTAATTTGTGAGATGAAATACATCTTCAAAGAAAGCGTCAACAAATTTGATAACGAACCCAATCCAACAAATGTCTGGACAGTAGCAAATCTTTGCAGCCATTGTGGTTTGCAATTACCAAGTCCACATCTTGAATACCTCGAGTTTTCTTGTTCAGCATCGGTTACCATGGATTCACTCTCCGCGTGATTTGTACCATCGTGTGCCATTGCCATTTTGCGGCCCTTTCTTTGTTAGTCTGTACTACAGCTTTGTCGATCGTCTGTCTGAATTTTATCTCTAAAATTACGAAAATATTTTTTGAGAAATGATTTTGAGATAAGTAAAGATGGCTAGATTATGGATCATGATTGCGAATTGTCCTTAATAATATACGTCAACAAGACAATTAAAATGTTCCTTAAATGATAATATATACAGTTAATACCAATTACTAGTAGATAAAAAACATGATATATTTTTTACATTGCATGGTATATCTTGTCATTGTTATAAATACTAATGTGGTGTGACGTGGATTTACACAGTCATTGGGGTTGAACGGTGGCCTATGAGTGGAACAACTTGAATTGTGGAGTAAAGGCACAAGCACCCGCTTGTTAATTTCCCTATCTACCTAAATAAAGATGCTCTAGGGTGTCGGTAGTAGGCTACTCCTGTAATGCATAAATTATCCAACCCTTTATATTGGAATAAAATTAGGGTAAGCCAATCTTTGGTTAAACCGAAGATAAGGGGCCGTTTTCATAGGTAATGTTTTAACACAAGTTTCCTTTATATGTTTATAAAAAGCAATCGCACTAGCACAGGGATGCAGATTAATTAAACTCGATGAATCCTCTTATATTTTAAATAAACTCCCAGAGATAAGTTTCTTAATTAACCTTATTCTAGAGTTGTCTTATGGCTTCATTTATAAATTTTTTGAAAAAATGAAGAGAGAGAAAAGTGCTTGCCTCCACCGGGATTCGAACCCAGGACCTTGGATATATATTTTTAAATGAATAAAGTTCAATTATACATATTTTGGTAGCAGCGTCCACTCATTCCACCAACAAGATTAAAGTTTCGGAGAACTCGTTATATCTCTGAAGTTTAGGAGTCCAAGATTTCTATAAACAGATTTTTAAAATTGTATTATTCGAACACAAATGACAAACCGGATCCAGTGAAATCAGCCGATCGGCAGTGCGTTATACACCAACTTTCCATTATTTTACCTGTGCCACTTCGACACTTACCTTTATCATGCGTTTCTTTGATGTCGCCGCCAGGTAACGCCAGTTGAAATCGATCCGATTCAGCTAGTCTCCAGTATGGGACCAAACCAATATATGATTGCGACTTGCACTAGTACAGATGAAACTGATATGCCTTTAAAGGGGTCAGAATATAGTTGATCAGTGAGACTAACACACTGTGACTAAAAAGTGCAGCGATGGGCGCGGGGGTAATTGGGAAGTGTGCGACATTTGTAATAACAGTCAAATTTACGATAACAGCGTAACAGGTGTAACACATACACGCCCAACACAAATAGGCTTAATTCAATCCAAATATTCCGTAGAGTTGGTGAGATAGCAGCTGTAACAATAACGTAGATATTTTTAAGATAAAATATATGCTGTTATTGAAAACAATAGGCCCATAGATGGGCAGGGGGAGTTTCCCTTAGATGTGTCTTCATCGGGCCAATCTAGTGACCAGTTCATTGGGCTGTGGTGTATCAGAAGCATACAGTTCTCTAATGTTGTGATATACGGCCAGTGATAATTGCTTTCATCGCCTCCCCTTCCCTCCCCCTCCCCCGCCTCTCCCTATAACGTAACATGTTTAAGACTTTCACTTGACTCAAGTATTGTTTACTTGTTGATTTTCAGTTTAACCAAGTTTTCGGTAGCTGTAAACGGCACGGCTGTAGCTGAAAGTTGTCATCGTTTTTTAATTGTGGCTGTGTATATCTTCGCGGATTGGCGTTATGAGCGCCCAAATTTATTATTACAGCTATATTATGCAGTGTGTATATTGAATAAATGGAGAGAGAACAATTTGCTTGCCTCCATATATATACGTATACATATATATACTTTATAAATTGTTAGAAGTGTCTTAAACAATATGTTTGTGAAACAAAAAAAAACCTTCGGCTTAGAGTCAACAATCATTTAAGCTTCATTATAGGTCAAACCTCATATCCCCAATAGCTGAACATTTCTCTCTCCCTGATCATTTGGTTAAAGATCATTTTGAAATCATGCCGATGAAAAATCACAAATTCTTATATCTGAAGAAAAAAACAAACAGAAAGAGAGGCTTATTCAATTCGAACGCTTCAAAATTTGTTTTAATTGGGAACCAGGTAAATGATCTAAATGAGAAATGATTCCATTTTTATTCCAATATGACTAACCCAGAACACCATTTATATACCTACAATGTCTACTCCTCTCTCACAAAGACTCATTGTAGCATACAAGAAAAACAAAAATCTAGAGGACCTACTGGTTAAGGCGAAACTTCCCTCTGTATCAGACAGGTTGGAGAACTTATTCTCTTTAAGGTATATATTCATTGGTTTATCTCTATACCTCTGAAATACCAATTTGTGGGCTGATTTATTCCTAACCCATATTGGAAATAAAAAATTGAAATGGAACATTGAGTTGTTCTATTCAGAGGTTCTATTTCAGAGGTTTCTATATGTGTTTTGGTTTAGTTTATAAAATAACTTGAGAGATTTCATGCACTCATAGAAATCAAATTAACACTAGTTGCTGAAAATAAAGATTGTTTATTCTAAAGAGAGACCGAATAACCCTATTTGGGAAAAAAAGCAAATAATTCCTTAAATTCACGACTTTCAGCAAAATCTCGCGAGAAACTAGGTCTATAAACAAATGCGTATTATCACCAAAGCTCGTCCATAAATAAATACAGTAAATGTTAAAATAAAATGATTATTAGATGAGTAGGCCTACATCGTTTTTTATTTTATATATATATTATGTTTTTATTATTCTTGAACCTTCATCTGTAAAGCCATAAACCATAAATATGGGTCTTGTTAGCGATAAACGTCTTGTATTTTACTTCTTATAAGAAAATGTCTAAAACTCATTTGACATAATAGCGCAAAAATGATTTCAAGCTATAAACAAGCGTTACTGTCGTGTCCCTGTGTCAATGGGCGACAACGGTCGTATCGCGGAGAACCTACAAGGGTGTCAGCCAAAGACATGCGCTCTTATAAACGAAAGTACATGTTTTCAGTTTCATGAATTTTGGATTGGATAGCCCGCTCACCGATATGAATTGTTATTTGTGGTTTGCAAGCACGACAAGTAGGCATTTGAAAGGGGCGATACAGTAAGGACCAAGAATTGGACAGGTTTGTTTGGAAAATCTGTTTAAAGCGGTGCAGTGACGTGTGGTATCGCCTACTAAGTTTCGAGACCTATTGTCGCATGAATTCTAAATATATACAGAATTGATTTCTGTATTTATTGTTTAATTTTCTCGAATGTTTGTGTGACACAAATACGAGGAAAAACTTGTTAATTGTGTCAATAGCGTATCTACTGTCAGACACTTTCAAGCCAGAAGACTGTGTAGCAGATGTCACCATTCAATAAACAAGACGCCTGGCCCACCTGTACAGGAGGTATAGTTCGTTCTCTTCACAGACCCAACGAATGGCCCGGCCCGCTGTGTGTTGCTGGCTTATTGAAGGCCTATGGAAGAAATGCCTTCACCTTTAAGCTTAGAATGCCATTGCGCCACATATAATTAAGTTGGCTTAAGTTGAGTTAGCACCAGTCGAGGAAGAACATCCAATCGCAGATCATCGATGGTCAATAGACAATAGATAATAATGTTTTTCTACCCTTCTTTCGAAGACATATCCGTCATGTAATAAATAACGGGAATTCTGAGGTTACTGAGTTCGGGTTAATACTAACCTAACCCTAAATCTAACCCTTACATACATTTCAGTGTCAGGCTTAGGGTTACCGTTAGGGTTTGTTGTTTGTTTGTTTGTTTGTTTGTTTGTTTGTTTGTTTGTTTGTTTGTTTGTTTGTTTGTTTGTTTGTTTGTTTGTT